>CAODLS011504617.1:0-10352 GCA_948243855.1 Flueggea neowawraea
TATCATTTAGTAAAGGACTTGGTTGCACAAGGTCAAGTAAATTTGAGTACAAGTTTCACTTGAAGAAGTGAACTTGAAATGTAAGTCCATGCGAGACGAGATCGTAAGATCCATTAATAAAGCTTACAAGGAATAAGTTTCTTAAGACCCGTATGACACACGAAGTGTATAATCCCTTAAAACATGATCTTTGATAAGATCATTGTGAGCAATACACGAGCGCAAATGTTGAGAGTTGACATTTGTTATAGCGTTACGTGTGAAAGCATGTTGAACAGAGAAGTAACCCACTCACACGGGTGTTTACCTTAGTTTTTCCAGTCCGTTGGGGGAAGAACTAAGATGAGACTGATTTTGAACGTAGAGAGAGATCTTGAGCACATTCATAATCAAGAGGACGTCTTGCATTTTACAGTCATGAGTTCATTGTAAAATGGCAAGAAAACGTCTTATGTAAAGAGTCATACGCCATATGATAAATTCCTATACCGATCATTAAATGATCAGATGCTAAAATTGAGAGACTTTTAGCATATTTTGTCTTAAAACTAGAAATAATCCTGTCAAGTGTGGATTAAGGTTAGATGGTGAAATGCATCATAACCGAAGCTTCTGTATGGTGTTTATAATGTTGTATAAACATGCACACCTCCAAGGGAAGAAAAGAACACCACAACACATGATCATATCATGTGTGTTATATACACAACCATAGGGATGGAAAATATTGATAAACGATCTCATTTTTCCTAGTGTGAGACCCTGCCATGAACATGTGGTTATCGGTACTACCTACCATTAGAACCCTTAACACATTCAAAACATGTAGTTAAGTTTGTCTACTCTAGCTTGCCGTTAATGGTCATGATTGATTCGACCAAGCGTGTCAAGTTGGGAAAGTAAACTTAGCTATGCGGATTGTCTGGTGTAAGAGGGGAAGTTTGTTTCTAGACGCATTCGCACTAGTCTCAAAATTTTGCTTAGTCGACTCTCATGTAGCGTGACACATGATGTGTGAACTATGAGTAAAGCTTTCAAATAGTTCAAAAGCAGGTGGTTATGAACTAGGGGAAGACATACGTTGCCAGCAGTTTGTGCTGCTATTGCATATACTTTGGCAGAATGGAACTGGTATTCAAGAGACTCCTTCTAGCAGGATTGTGTTAAGAGCTGTTATATAACGCTAACAAGTGTAGAGCAATTACACTATCATTGCATGCTGATTGCGAGGTCTATTTGTCTGTATGACACGAGATCTTTATCACGATTGATATTAGTTATATCATGATACATGACGAGTTAAGGTACCGTCATGTGTGAGTGGAAGATGTTGGAAAAAGTGGTTCGCCCCATGACGAGTGAATCAAACTCGGTCGGTCGAGGTGTGAACCAAGACCATAGGGCGAGACTAATTGGAAAGTCCAATTGAGGAGAATCAAACTCGGTTAATCAATGTGTGAACTGGGACGTGAACCGAGGCCAATAGGTAAGCCCAATTGAGTTAGGGATGAAATGAGCTCATTGGGCCCATTAGGCCCGTTAGCCCGTTAGAGGCTTATATAAAGAGCTTTGATCCTTACTCTCATTCAACAACTTCAAAAACACACAAAGAGAGAGAGAGAGCCCTCAACCGGAAGAGAGAGAGTTTCGACCTCCTGTCCCGAGTCCTGTACAGATCACGTGTGACATCTAGACTGCGAAACAGTCGAGCACTCCTATTGACATGTCAACCGTGGTTTGCTCTTAAGGCCAACATAGAACTGGTCCTGCTCCGCTGCAAACTTCTGCTGGAATCGAGGTTAGTAAGTCGAACCTATTTATTATATTGTTTATTAGTTAAACCGATATAAGATTCCTTCAAAATTAAATAGTAAACTATCATTTCTTAATTCTCGCACAAAGTGCTTCTTACATGTAAAATTAGAACGAAGGAGTATTTAATTAAACTAATCTCAATTCTAAGAATTCAATAGCACAAAATTTAATAGAATGCTCATAATAATATTGCCAATAAGTATAAAAGTCGATGTCTTTTGAAGTTTTAGAAGACCACTTAATAAAAGTAGGATAATTTCTTGGATATATAGAATGTAGTTGTTAATATATGTAAAATTCACTCGATTAGAACACGTATATACTATTCAAATTGTTCATACTATAAATAATTTGAAATATTTTTGTTCTTATTTCTTAAATTGTGGTCCAATCATATTAAGACCTAAAAGTCACCATTTTTATGTTCCGACCTGTCATTTGAGTTGGAAACTTGAAGCATTGACCCTCAATTTCATGGTTGTGACAAATACAATTAATTCCATTTTATTTTGGTTTTTATATGGTGGTCGTTGATAACAGAAACATCGACATAGAATTGTATTCCCTCTAGTGCATTGTAGGGTCATGGTTTCTTTTACTTTGTTGGAAAAAAAAATGGAGGACCAATTTGGATGTGATTTCATTGGACCATTTTGTATAAATTTAATTCTACAAAATTTATTTAAAGATGAAAAATTAGTGTTCACACTTCACATTCGTAGGATATTTTTAAAACTTTTAAAAACTTGTATTAAAAGATTTCGCGTAGATCACACGGCCTACTATCGATAATTAATAGTTGTTGACATTAGCCTTAAAATGTTATTTGGCATGCTGTATAACAGACAAGTGGCACATTGTTTTGCTGACATGTGTCAAGATATGAAATTATTCAACATTTTAAATTAAATTAATAAAGTTGTATCTTAATTCAAATACAAAATAATATTTATAATGATCTTAACCAAAATTTCAAATATTATATGTTTTACCTATGTTTGACAAAGATTTAAAAAATTATCTGTTAAAATTATTTTCATATGATTCCAAAGTAGTATATTATCTTCTAACTAGTGTAACTAAATGTTCAAATCAACATATTTGTATGTTATCTTTAAAAATAGAATACAAAGATCCATTTTTAAGTTATTCATTTAGTTTCAATCATTAACAACAATTATCATCGCCAATCTTGATTCAGATCAAAATTTTAGATATAAAAAAAATAAAATTTTTATTTTGCAAAAAAAAGTTCACGAGCCTATATATATAACTTAGCACCTCCACATTAGCCTTTTTTACTGTTTCTCTCTTTTTTTTAAAAACTAATTTTGTTCTACTTTTATTATTATTGTTATTATTATTATTTATGTTTCAATTTCATGTGTTGTCTTATGACCATTTTCAGTGTTTCTCTAGACTACAACAATTTGTTTGTTAACATACGTGAATTTTTTTTGCTTCAAAATTATATTACTTTGATATTCTGCAATTCTCTTTAAGGATGTGAATTTGTTGTTATAAATGATGTATTTGTTCGATCAATGATGGTTGTTGTTTTCATGGTTATTAGAAAGTTTTTGAAGTTTGAGACAAAAGTAGAAAGGTAGTAGCCGTCAGATTCGGTGTTTAACCAGATTAATATGTTGAATTAATAGGTTTTTTGAATTCTTTTCTCGTGATTCAGCTGCTTGGACATCCACAAACTCAGGTTAATGACAAATTCAGTCTCATTTGCAGGATCAAAAGGCTATTACAGAAGTGTTGGGAGTATGAAGTTGTGCATACTCTTAGAGGAGGCAAATGGGCAACAAATTTTTTTGACAAATTTGGGTTCTACCTCTCCATTGGGTTTACATGTTTTTTATATTAAAGATTTTCGATGCTGGTCCCCTTTTTTGCTTTATTTGACGTCAAGCCTTTCTGACTTTTCTTAATTAAAAAAAAACTGCCCTCAACAGTACACTCCTGGTTTTTATTTTTATTTCTTGACTGAATTTTGTTGCACGGAGAATACGACGTCGACTAGGAACTTGGAGTGTATAGTGATCAACAAAATGCTTGGGAGGAATATTGATTTTAAGCTTGATCGGCATGTGTTACTGAGTGGTTTTTAGCTCAAAGGGCTCCGACTCCTTGGGACTCCTTCTTTCCTTTTACTGCACGGAACTCTTCCCCGTCTCCGGCACCTGGATCGGCTAATCTGGATTGCTATATTGGAATATCAGATCTCTTTTCTAAGAAGGACTTATGATGCCAATTATGAATCAGACCTTGGATCCGAAAGTTACTACAATCCTTAAAATAAATGCATGATCACATAGCTCAAGTCTCTCTGCATATGCCTATCCCCTTTATTTTCAGGAATAGTCAAAACTGAGGGCAAGATGGCTGCTAGCAGCGGCGGAGCCAGAATTTCAGCTGAGCAAGGGCTAGATCTTGGTTCTACCATTAAATGTACATAAAAAAAATTGCTCATCGATATATATGCCATCAAATTACATAAAGTTTTCAATTGGTTTTCGTAGTATTGAATCACTAACTATGTCATTCGGATTAAACTCCGACTCATTATTTTTCATTCATCATTTTGCATTCGAAGTGATTAAAATCTAGATCACCAAACAAAATAATAACAAAATTAAGTCTATTCAAATCAATTCACCTAACAATTATAAACACATATAATTAAAACTTTTAACAAACACATATAATGCATTCCAATTTATACATCAATCAACTCACATTATGAATCAACTACGCAATAATATTAAATCATCTTCTCATCTAAGTAATCAATCAACTAAATACAATTAAATTACAATTAGACCTACAAAAATAAATTATATGAAAATTTATATTATAATATATTCAATTTTAAATGTTCAATTATGTATCTAATTTTCACAAATCTACAATAAATCTTTATAAAAGAATCTATAAGAAAATTAAAACAAACTCTAAAGGAGACTAGAGTTGAAAAATAAAAATAAGAGATAAGTGAGAATTTTAAAAAAATAAAAGTAGGAGCTTAATTAACAAAAAAGAGTTTTAAGGACTTAAACTGCTAAAATAGTAGGGTACAAGGAGCAAGGAGGTGCTTGAGCACCCCTTGTCTCTATGTGGCTCCGCAACTGGCTGCTGGTCCGTAGCAACAAGATACTGAGTGACTGTGAACATTGTCAAATTATGCAAAATGTACAATTTTCCATCTTTAAAATTAATGATGCATTCTCTTATCATTGGACAAAAAAAAAACATCTCTTATCTATGCCTTCTTTTACAAGTTTTATTATCATGTGATATATCTTAAGTTGCCTTACGCATACGGTTATTGGGTTAACTGAATTGCATTATATGCACAATTTATATTTTGAATTTTTCTTAAGTTAACAAGAGTAATTGGTATTGGAATTTGAAAGAGTTAGCTAAATTAATATTGAATTAAAGTGGGTCTCTTGAGTTAATTATCTGTAGAATTAGTATCTCTTTGATTAGGACAATTATTTTAGATAAGAAGATTAGGAATTTTTTACAGTTTGTGTAATTATGACAACAAAATTTTATTCATTTTTTAAAATTAATTTAATAAGATTATGCTAACAATATTATCTATTTACAATATAAACAAAATTTGAATCATTAAAAACAAATTTTAAATTATTGCTGACTAGAAAAGAAAATAATAAGCCCCACAAGAGAATAAATAATCAATGTTTGACAATGCAACATAAAGGATAAAGCTTCTCATTCTATTTATGTGGGCTCTCAGCATGGATGGCTAAGATTGATTAGGATTCTAAAATTAGATCCAAACCACTCCCATGCAAAGTTACTCGGACTGCAATCAAAGTCACCGTTATCATGGTAGGGACTGTTTTGTCTGGTTTGCCAACTGCTTGAATAGTTATGCATTCAAATCCATTATTGAGGCAGTTACTAACAACAAGACTTTGGTTTATAGCAAAAAGGAGAATAATATCACTGCTCAGGAAAGGAGGAAGTGTGCCTAGTGAATTTTCAAAATGTAGGGAGTGTTAATCACGCAATTCTATAAAATTTGGAGGAGCTGTAGAATATTGCAGATCATCGTTGAAACATGTATGTGTGAAGTTACCTCATATTAAGAGGACAACGAATTAAGTTGCTCTTTGTCTAGTAAAGGCATCTGAATGTCTTAATTTCATTGTTCGGATTCTTAAATCTTTTGTTTTCTTTGAAAGGAAAAGCATTTCATTTCATCAATCACAATCTCAGAAATACAATATGGAGGAGAGTAACCCCAAACAAAAGGCTCTGACATAATGTGTTTCTCGAGCCAACAAATAGGTTGTGCTCACCATTCGCAGAATGCCTAACATTAACATAAACAACTTTGACATTGGATAAAGTTGCAACAAACTACAACAGTCCTGAATAGTTAAATCAAAAGGAGATCAACTTGATTGATTCTCTGCAATAGCTTTAACCACCCCAAGACAGTCAGACTCCACAACAGTCAAGCTCCTACTCCTCGCTTTCAACCATGAACCAACTCAATAATTATTCACAATAGAATAACAGAAAATTGCAGAAAACATGCTAAATGTTTTCTAAAATCCTAATACAATTAATCAAAAATTTCGAAAACAAACTTGTTTTGAACAACTGCTATGCTTTTTCGGTTTCTGTTTTCTAATTTCCAAGAAAAGGATTGTTTTCTATTTCTGACATCCTGAGGTTTATGCAGTACTGCTATTAATTCTTACATGGTTTTCCCAATTTTCTGAATCAAAACTGCTATATTTGTAATAATTTGATTGTAGTTGACTTAAATATTGCACCTTTTTTTTAAAGCAAATATTGAGAAGTATCTACATTTCTTTTTTGTTTAATGTTGTTTGAGACATGGATTTTAAACTATTTGTTGTGCGGTTATTTAGTTATGGAGCAGCAGAAAGTCGTAGTGCAGCAGAAGTATCTACATTTCTTTTTGTTTAATGTTGTTCCAAGTCGTAGTTACGTGGATTTTGCAACGATGTCTCTAATGGCGGATATTATGTTTAGTGGCGAAGCCACATATGAGCCACAGTGGGCAATTCCAATTTTTATTTTTCTCTTATTACTTAGCTACACTTTTTACTTTAGTCTGATTTATTCTTCATTATTTAATAGACCATTTTATTATTTTTAAATTAGTTACATTATTCACTCACGTTTATTTATGTATTTTGCTCCTTTTTTTGTTATTGTACAATTAAGTTGGTAGAAAGACATAGTATGAATTATTATTATCATTGAAGAATTCAAAAATGTATAAAGAATTAATGATTTCGGTATGAAATTAGAAAGTATAGTAGGATTTTTTTATAACCATTCACATTTATAAGTATATGTTTTAATAGTTCATAATCTTGTTCATTCTAGAACAACAGAATATTAATAGGTAATTAGCGTCAAATTTAATGAATTACCAAATAAATTAAAAAAATAGAGGAGGTAGATTAAGATTTGATTTCATGGAAAAGTTTTTTTTAAAAAAAAATTGTAATAGTAAGGTTTTCATCCTTGCGGACTACCGCTCGTCAAGTAAAATAAACTACCTGTCGTCCGTTCTCCCTTCACCTATTTTCCTTCCGTGTCTGATGTCTCCTTTTCAGTACAGCCGTGGAGGTTACAGTCTCAGACCCAACTCCCAAGGCATGGCGCAAACCACAAAGGGAGACCAAATGAGTCTATCAAAGTAAATATCATAGAATGCAGTCCTTGTTTTGTAATTTCAACTCGGTACTCCAAAGTAAACTACTTCCAACACAGCTCCCTTCACTTACATTTCCTCCTCGCCAGGTTTGCCTCGTCTCGCCACGCCATCGGACCTCCACCTCTGTAACCTTGACCATGGCCCACTCTTCCCAGAACCCAGGTGCACACACACAACTACTACTACGTTAATGGCTCTTTTTAGTTCAACGTCTCAAGGGATTTGAGTTTGTGTCTCAATTTTTCGGTATATTTTAACTGTTCAAATTGAGAAAGTAACATACTTTCCTCAGGCTTCTCAAGTTTTTGAAATCAAACTGCTCTAATGGTAATCATTGGATTACAGTTCACTTAAGTTTATATCTTTTCTAAGAAAATGTTGGAAAGTATCTACACTGTTGTTAAAGTTTGTTTTCGAACATGGATTTAAGCTATTTGTGTGGTTATTTCAGTTGTAGAGCAACAGAAAGTCATAGTACCGAACAAACACGGTGAGAAACTTGTGGGTTTGTTACATGACACTGGTTCTAAAGATATTGTAATACTATGCCATGGTTTTCGCTCTACAAAGGTTAGTGCTTTATTTTGTGGATGGTTGATTTAGCTGTTAGTCAAGTGTTATAACGATGATAAGCGGAAGTGCTGAATTGGGTTTTTTTTTTTAATGTTTTGTTATGTTCAGGAACAAACTACAATGGTTAACCTTGCTTCTGCATTGGAGAAGGGAGGAATCAGCGTGTTCCGGTTTGACTTTGCTGGGAACGGGTGAGCTTGTTTGTAACCGTATATTAGGTGTTTTACATTTACAATCTGTACTACGTGGTTTTTGTTAAGATTGTAAGATGGCATTTTACTGCAACTTTACCTCTCTAGTGAAACGTACACACAATTGGAGGCATTGAAAGATAGGCGATCTGATCATTGCAGCACGACATATGGATAGCTGTGTACTTTATGTCTGCTAGTGATCTGGCTTTTCCCAGTACAATTGTGATGCTTGTAGTATGCAAACAAGAATTCTTGATTTCAAGGAAAGCAAGGAAACCATTAGTTGGGATTTTGAAAATTCTATTATCAACAGAGGAAAATATACTTTCCTGGTTTGACGTAAACCATTTGATACATCAAAGAGATGAGGAAAATTGGGTTAAAAAAAAGTGGGAACATTGGCAAATGTATTTTCATCCTATTTGGACCAAAGCTGGTTGTTGCACCAACAATTTGTCTATAGTTTCTTCTCTGTCAATGCAGATTAGTTATCCAATTCTTTTATTGGATCATAGGTTTTTAAGATACATTGATCTAACATTAGGACATATTTACCCTGTGCTTCATGAGATCTTGATTGATCAGATGAACACATTTTTGTATATTTTTAATATGTGCATGATCTAACAGGCACATGATCTTACACTTATTGTTGCCTTTCCCTAAATCCCTGGAATGTCAGATGTCGGAATTCTAGCTCTGTTCACTCAGTATCATGTTTTTTGTTCCTTATGTCAGGGAAAGTGAAGGCTCATTTGAATACGGTAACTATTGGAGAGAGTCTGAAGATTTACGTGCCATCATTGAACATTTCTCAGGAGCAAACAGTGTAACAAGAGCAATTCTTGGGCATAGCAAAGGTGCATATAACTCTTTTAGAGATGTAACATGTAAATATACTGCCAGCAGTTGCTATACATGAAAAATATATTCTAGCATAGACAAGCAAAATTCTATAAAGCGACACTGATGTTTGAGATATTCTCTTCTCTTTGAACATTTATGGAGTACGACATGCGAGCTTCATTCACTTGATAATCTTAAAAAATTTTGTAGGTTATTCTTTTTCTATCAAAACTATAATCTAACAAAGAGGGCCTAGAACTTGGAGAAGTTTGGAAAAATAACAAGAAATGAAGTGGTGTGTTCTTGCATAGCATAAATACACACGCATGCCCACAGAAGGCCACCATAGATTCTCAAGATACACTTCTTTTTGTTCTCTCTCTCTCTCTGTTAAGGAGATTGAACAATGAAGGCAATTAGTGATGTGGCATTTGAATCTGAATATAAAGTTTAATCTGGCATTGATTGTATTCAGTTGTTGCAATCTTTTCTTTTACACCTGTTTTCTTCGTGATTATGGTATTTAAGTTTCAGAGAAGGAGAAGTGGCTGTTGTTGAATATGTTTGTGTTTTATGATGTGGAATAGAACTAGTACAGACATTTATTCTCATGCATTTGTTGTAATTCAATTTAGCAAGGTGCTCACTAAATTTTATCTACTTGGTGTTTATTCTAACCAACAAAGTCAATTATGACAGTCAACTGAATGATATGATATTTTTGAAATCTATACTGCTCTATGTTGTGATCACAGGAGGTGATGTGGTGCTCCTATATGCTTCAAAATATCATGATATTCCCACAGTGGTCAATGTTTCTGGGCGTTATGATTTGAAGAAGGGAATTTCAGGACGGTTTGGGACAGACTTCTTGGAAAAGATCAAGCAAGATGGATTTTTTGATGTTAAGGATAAAAATGGTAATAAATCACTTTCTTTCCTTGTCTCGCAAGCAAAAAGAAATGGTGTAAACTCATCAATTGTTTATGTACAGGAAGATAGTTGTTTATATAATCTACCTTTGCAGGAAGTCTTAGTTATCGCGTGACTGAGGCAAGTTTGATGGAACGCCTGAATACAGATATGCATAAAGCTTGTCTTCAGATTGACAAAGATTGCAGGTGAGAGCTACCTTCATCTTTGCATTCCCTTGTGTTTTTGTGAAACCTATCTGAGCAGATAAT
>CAODLS011504660.1:0-17086 GCA_948243855.1 Flueggea neowawraea
AGTTGAAATTGTATAAACTGATTGGTTCCTGCAGAAAAAGATGCAACCCTAGCTTTTCCCTCAATTTCTAGGAAGTCGAATTTTGGCTTCCCATTTCCATGTAAAGGACCAACTAGCAAATGATTACAAGCAGATCACAAAGAAAAATCCATACACACTAATGTCCAAGATATTATGCATAAAGCCAGAAAATTAAGCTCAGATTTTGACCCCTTCTGTGCATATAGGGATGTGCCCTAAAATCTGGCTAATTTAGCAAACTAAAAGCACAGCAGGAAATTTTAGGTAGAATGGGCAAATTGAGGCCTCTAAGAAAGAGAGCACGTAAAAGTTGAAGAAGAGTGGATGGAGAAGTGGACAGATATAAAGGAGAAATAAAGAGAAAAGGAAATCTTAAGTGGTGAAACCATGAATGTTCACATGAGACATAAAAGAATTACCTGCTGAAGCATCATCAAATACCAGATTAAGTGATTGACAGTCTGAGAAATACTGTTTTGCGAGTGTCCTGAAATCAGTGATAGGTTCAGCTAACTTGCAGGGAAAGCGCAATGGAGAAGAAATTGAGATGGATGAAGGACCATTGAGCAAGGAATCAGGTTCACATAAACAACCTGGCTTTCCAACTAAGTCAACTAGATACTCCCTGAAATAGAAATAATATTCTCCATGAAATTTTGCTAACACATATTGATAATGATTCGTAACAAAAGTAAGCCACAAGAAAATATTCAAACATGTGGGGGAAGGAAAACATTACAAGGCAAAGAGAAAATGACCAAAGCAAAAATTCTACATTTCAGCATTATCCATATAAAATATGAAAAAAAACAACAAGGAATACCTATCCAATCCAAACCGAACAAGGCATGATGTGGCATCATCTCGTTTGCAATATTTGCAGCCTTTTGCAAGTCGACATGGTAAATCAATTGTGTCAGCTAACACCTACATGAAGTTAATGAATAAGTCATTAATTGACTTTCGAGAAAAGCATGAAATCAGAAAGCAATGCACTGTCAGGATTATGTAATTGGTGTTACAGGTTAAGACAAAGGATTGTGTGGGTAAAACAAGAAGCAATAACTTTATTAACAAATAAATTCCAAAATATTGCAACCTGCCTAAAATGATAAATAATTAACTGCAGAAATCACTGACCAAAACAGAATAATAATGCTGCAACTCAACCTTACCTTGAATAGTATAGCTCGATGCCTGCATAAGCCAATGGAAAGATTTCCCATAGGAACCACAATAGACCCTAAACAATCTTTTAGATTATTACTGCACTCCCTCCAAAAGGAACTTAATTCATCTTCTGAAATGGCCAAACCCCTTAACAAAAAATAAAATATTAAGAATTATAACTCCATTGCAAAATACTATAGAGATAACTAAATATTTCCTCGGAAAAAGAGTGCAGCTCACCCCATGCGACTGCAGACAAGTTTTGCCAGCTGGTCAACTACTTCTTTTGTTGTTATACTGTTACAAGATATATAGTGGACCTTAATCTGGAGGTCTTTTAATGTTGGGTCACTACGCCGATCAACCAGAACCACTTCCAGCGAAGAATCATTGCTAGGATCAACAGACTTTAGTGAATCAATAGATGGTATACGTCCGTGCTCTTGCAAATCAGTGCAGACGGTCCACAAAAATGGGTCCATTCCATGGATGACGTAAAATCCATCAGGGATCTTGTCATAGTATGATAAGCAACCATTTACCTGAACATATTAAACTAGTATGATGTATCTTCCAAGTACAAATACCAATCAGAAAAGCATACAACAAAATAAATGTGCATATTACAAATAGAAACACAATCAATAAAATAACAGACAGTAAGCTATAGAAAAAAAAAAATGGACCATCCAGTATGTGGAAAATGGAAGTTCTGAACATGGATCCCACATTTACTACACCCCAAACCCCCAGAATATTAGCCAGACTAACCATGTCACCGTGTGCACCTGCGTTTAAGTTAAGGTGTACATATATATGATCATCGCAAAAAGCATGTCAAATAAAGCAAAAATCCAAGCCCAACCTAGATGACTCTCTCAGTCCATACTTTGAACATTTTCCCTCTTAACTTTATTTTAAGTGCATAACATGGTTTTCTCTAAGTGAAAGACTCATAAAGTGGCCGTTTAGTCAACATTCTGAGTAATTAACAAATCAAACAATCAAGACTATCCCCTCTGGACCAAGAAAATAGTCACAATCATTTGGATCAGTTTTGATCAAAAATCACGAAGGAGCATTCCTTCGTAAAATTACATCTGCATTGAAGCTTCATGCTAATTTATCATGATTTGTTCTTATACCTTAGTATTGACAGGCACAAGGTTCTTCTCCAAATTCAGAGAAAAGAATCAAGCCACATACAAAAATGTAAATGACGCAGGTCACAAAAGCATGGAGGTCTATCATGGCTCACATGTTAAAACCTCAAATTACATGGGGCATCAACCCCAAAAATATGTCACAGATAAAAGTTAAACACAGAAACTTATGTAATTAGAATCTTCAAAGGAAAAACTAACAAAGTAACAAGTAATAAGCAGAGAAAAAGGGGGAAATCACTTTAGCAATTCTTTTCACGATCAGCTGATCCGTTCAAGCACCATTTGCACATCCTTGCCCAAAATGAGAAAGAACATCAGAGACACTAAATCACCCCAAGTTATCTAAGCAATTTTGTATACAACCGACAATCAATTACTGAGAAAGGATTTTTGGTTCCCATGGTACCATGCACAGCATCCATAATAGCTCTTAGCGATAAGTATTTATTATCTAATAGCACATATACCAATTATTGCACTTGGTCACAAAGCTTTTGATGTCTTCCCTTGGTGCAAATAACAAGCATTGACCTTTCTCTTGTCAACATTGCCTCACCAACAGCAATCATCAAAATGATGATATCACTCTTCCATGAATCATCTCAAGCCACCTCTCTACTTTCTTACCTCTCTAAACATTCTTTGACAACAACTACAATCCACCACATGCAAATGCATTTATTTTAAATCAAATAGATGAAAACATTCAAAGCCTCAATTAATTTCGCCATTGCCATCAGGAAAACAGATGGAAGCCGTCAACACATGCAATAAAAATACCAAATGCCAGCACTACCAAATAATTCATACCGGCATATTTTCATTCATAGAACCATTGTGATGGTAACAATGTAGTATACAGAGAAACTATTTTTTCATATCTATCCATTCAACCAAAAAGCAAACTTGTACCAGCCTCAGCAAACTCTACATGACATAGCTCTATCTTGATTTCAGCTAACAGAATCCATAAATCAAGCACATCAGCATTTCCCTCACATACTAATTTCATTTCCTCTCTGAAACTCAGCTCATAACACAAATCAAGCACCTAAAACCCATAAATAAACGCCAAAAAGCACAACATGTATATAATATGCAAACCCATAGTATCCGGCACAATGTCTGGAGGTAAAAATAGTATATATAAAAAGAAAAAATACAAAGAAAAGTCATTTGAAACATACCCAAAACCGGTGCGACAAGGCCTCAGGCGAATTCGAAACGGTGGACGACCGCAACGTGGATTCATCCGGAACCGGATCCAAAAAATTCGGATCATCAGCACAAGTAGCGTCAGAAGATAATCTCAATGCCAAAGCCAACTGCAACTGATAACTCTCTTCAGTCTGCTGCGCCCAACTTTTCCCCAAAGACCCCGCAGCTCTCGCCGGAACCCTCACCAAGTTCCCCTCCACATTCTGCACGTATCCATACCCTCCCTCCACCTCATTAGCCCCCCCGGTCGACAGCGTCGGCGCGTAATACTCACCCGACAATGAACTCTCCCCGAAACTACTCCCGCTGGACTGCCTCTGCAGCCCGATCGACGAGTGCAGATTAAAATTACCAATCCGATTCGTATTCCCCGGATGATTCAACCTGTGATCGCCGCCGCTCAAGTCCCAATCAAAATTCGATTTTATCTTACTGTTCTTCGAATCACTGGAAAGAGAGGAGTCGTAGTATGGCAGTGGCGGGCCGGGGTCATCCGGATACTGGCTTAGAAGTGCATAGTTGGATCTTCGACCAGGCATTTCCATTGAGATCTTGTGTGGAGGTTGTTGAATCAGTTAAACAAGTATAAAACCCTAAAAACCGCCATAAAAAATAGAGAGAGAGGAGGGGTTCTGTACAGGTGAGCTGACCTTGGCGTGTTTTCGTGTTTCTCTCCCTAGAAAAAATTTCTTCGTTCTTTTTTTTTTTTCCAAATTACTTTTCGTTTCTCTCTCTAGAATTCTGTTTGTCGGAGAGAGAAGGAAGCGATGGGGGGTTTTATTGGGTGGCGTAATCGTAATATTGTTGGAATTGTTAATCCTTTTTTTCTTTTGTTGGAATTGGTTTTGTGGTAACTTTGCCCGGTTCGTGGGCCGGGTTTTTTTTGGCAGAGTCAGGATGTGGTTGCTTGACAGGAATGCTGGTTTGGTTTGTCCTTTTCCCACCTCATACAGTGAATTTGTACACTCGGTTGGTTAACTGGCGTTTCCACTTCACGCGCTACGGACCGGTGATGATGAAATAATTGCATAACTTTGATTTAAAATACGAGTAATTATACAATAATTACACAAATTTATTTATATGATGACTATATTACTTTATGGCAACTCCGTTATTATGCTTCTAATGGTTTTCAATTTCACGATAAATGTGAAGTTTACATACCAATAATTATGAGGATTCCGCGGTTCTTGATCATGAATATTCAAAATATGATCTTATTTTCTGCTCAAGCTATAGAAGGAGTCAGTAACGAGGTTAATCGTACATGAAACATTAGATCGCAGCTCTTCAAGTTTAAAGATGACAGCAACAAAGTTGCTCTCGGGACTTTGAAAAACAATATTATAGATGATCTAGTTTCAGCCCTTTAAGCTTTATTTTTGCTAGGATTCTATAGGATATTTTATCGGTTTTTTGACAAGTATGGCTCTCTAAATTTTTTTGTATGAACGCATTTTTCAAAGTTTTTCTAGAACACTTTTCCGTGTTTTAGATGGATAAAATTACATGGCCACGACTTTTTGAAACAAGTCGACAGTTGAAGTCTTTGAAAGAACATGAATATATAATCATTGTTCAACAGTTTATACGTGTTCAACTCAATTACACCTTTAATTTTGACGATATAAGTATCCAAATGTCATCTTTTTCATATATTGCGTTGGCCTAAACAGCAAATTAAGAGCGAGGTAAATTGATTTTCTTTAAAATTATATAATTTTTTATTTTTTTTCAAAAATAAGAAGCACGAATTAATTAAATGAATAATGAAATATGATAATGTAAAATAAAAGAGATAAAGAAAAATAAAATTAAACCTGAGATTTATAGTATTTTGGTTTAATTCGTACCTATGCTCACTCCTCGAGATTCCCCTTAAGAATTTTTCACTATATTTATATTGGAAAATAGTATACCAACTTGTTTTTATAGGGGTAAGTACTCTCTTACACTTCAAATTTATGGTTGCTTGAAAACTTTTACAAATTTCTAATTTCGTGGGAGTTAAAAGACTTTACAAACACACATTTAAAAAAAAAAAGACTTAACAAATACTCTCTCAAAATGTTGGAGGTGGTTGGGATCAAGCACGCTTGAATGAAAGGTTTTCTGCTGGGGAGGTGGCGAAGACACTTAAGATTTCGGTGGCTACAATAAAACCATATCAGTTAGTTTGGCACTTTAGTATTGATGGTAGGTTTAATGTAAAATTCTGCTATCATTTTCTAGAGGAGTGTATGGAAAGCCAAAGCATAGGTGTTGTTACCTCAAAACTCGAACAACAATAATGAAGAAAACCCGAACAATTCGAACATTTGGAAATTGTGATCATTGCATCGAGACTTGAAAACACATAACACGATGAGGTCGATATGCTTATCGGGGAGTCTCTGGCGCTCAAGTCAGTAAGAATTTTGACAGAGTGTTAGTGTGTGTGGAGAATATAGCCTACCTCAACGAGTGGTTACTGACGAATATTTATAGTGCGGCTACTTGATGAGTATCAACTTCTGTAACGTCCCTCATTGATGATATTCGTAATGTTTCGTCTTTGAAATTAAATATAGTTAATGACCTTAATATCTAGGTATCATCAATTACGCTCCACTCTTTTTTTTTTGGTTTTATAGAGATAAGAGTAAGAAATCTCACACACTCCCTTCCAAATGCAAGTTGAGTTTGTGAATTTTTAGGACAAGTGCCTTTCTGAAATTATTTTCTTGATGGGGGAGTGCTTGATATTTTTTCCAATAATGCAGGGACTCATTATGATGTTTATCGAGTTGTCACTAAGTTGACTCATTGGCCGCTCCCTCACTTCGAGAATTGGTTGCCTCCAACTTTCCTTCCTCTTTTGGTTCCAAATCCATGCATTGATTCTCGGGTTTTTGTGATTTGCTTCCCGAATTGTGAATTTCCTTCTAATCAAGGCTTTTCAATCCCTAATTCCTTCCTGCAGCAGCCAATTACAACTCAAAAATATTTTTCTTCGTCTAATCGAACCAACTAAGCCTCTCTAACAATTTTATTATTTAAGCACGTCCTTTGTTTGCCCTGGGCTCTTCTCCTTCATCGATCTTTCTTTTCTCTTCTTCGACTATTTTTGCACCAGCAACATTTCGTCATCGAGGTTTTTTTTAGGCCACTCCTCTTTGAGATGTCCGATAAAGGACATGTTTTTTGAGATGTCTGAGAGACATTGTCTCATTCGAGATGTTCCAAAGACGGCACATTATTCGAGGTGCTTGAGAGTCGACATGTTGTTCGAGATTCGAGGCATTCGAGAATCAACACCTTGTTCGAGGTTCAAGATGCTCGAGAGTTGACTTTTGTTCGAGGTTCGAGTGGTGATGCACTGTTTGAGATGTTCCAAAAGACTTGTTGTTGTTGTTATGAACCAGACCAGATGTTCCAGAGGACTTGTTGTTGCTGTTAGAGGAATTCATCCCTACTACCGAGTGGGTATTCAGGAGTTGCACCTGGGAGGACTTCGCCTCCACTACTTAGTAGGCGTTTAGGAGTTGCACCTCGGAGGACTTCACGGGCGTTCAGGAGCTGTACTTTAGACGATTTCACCCCTACTACTGAGCGGGCATTCGGGAGCTGCACCTCAGAGGACTTTACCCCTACTACCGAGTGGGTGTTCAAGAGTTGCACCTCAGAAAACTTCACCCCTACCATTACGTGGCGTTCGACACACCTTGGTGGCTCATGATACTACGATGGTTCGCGATTCGTAACTTATGATTCGTGGCCTTGTCGAGCTTAAAAACTCGCGAAGTTCACTGACTCGTTTCGCTAAGCTTACCAACTTATAGACTCTTTCATCACCAACTCGCCTTGCAGAGTTTGTCATCTCTTCGTGGAGTTTACCTCATCGGGAGGTTCGACATTTCCTCATGGAGTTCACCAACTCATCAAGTGGAGTTCCTCAGGAAGTTCGTCATTTCAACTAAACTTTGTGAAGATCTTCATCTTCATCATGCTGATGTCCTTCATCCATTCCACCTCATGAAGTTCGTCATCCTCACTATGCTATGTTCAGGGATTTCCACTAGGTGATCGTGATGAGGTTGGAGCTCTTACTCGAATCCATTGTTTTATCTACTGTTCTTATTCATATGCTTGTTCATGTGCTTTTATTTCCTGCAATTTGTATGTATCATTGGTCTCCAATCACATGTCCAAATGACTTTTAGGCAAGTGATTTTGGTGGAGCCTTAATAGTAATAGTCGTTGAATAGCTTGTTAAGGATGAAGTAGATAAATTGTCATGTACGTTCATGACAATACCACTTGGGGTTTCACTTGCCACACGCCTTAGCGAATAGAGTGTTGCGTGTGTTCATGACAATACCACATGGGGTTTCACTTGCCACACGTCTTAGCGAGTACATTGTTACATGCGTTTATGACAATACCACTTGGAGTTTCACTTGTCACATGTCTTAGCGAGTACATTGTCAAATGCGTTCATGACAATACCACTTGGGGTTTCACTTGTCACACATCTTAGCGAATTCTTGGCGTTACTTGCTTTGTGGACGAGAACTTGTGTTAAAGAAGGTTTTCTACTCGGCATTACTTTAGCTAACACGTCTTAGAGAATTCTACGTTTTCTAGGCACTAGGTGTTCACACCCACTCCGATTTTTACTTTTTGCTTATCATTGAGTGTTGTGTGCCGTGCATGCTACTAGAATGCAACCAAATGAGAAATGTTGATGTCATGATGTAAAAGTCGAGATAAAAATTAGAATTAAGAAAAAATTCACACAAATATTTATAATGGTTTGGCCTGATGGCCTACGTCCACTCCTTAAGTAACTTGCTTAAGTATTTTCTTTATTTGATATGGGTAACTTACATTTATTTTTACAACCTGCTCGGGTTTTCTTTTCACTTTCATCTGTCTTTCCTTTCCAGCTTCTACCGCCAATCCGTCATGGTTGAGATGAGATAGAAATAGTCCTTGTCTTTGATGGAGGACACATAACAAGCCTAAGCTTTCTGTTGGTCCCCTCGAACTGGTCCTCCTCTTTATGGCGGGAGTTGCGCATGAGGAAGAAGTTGCTAGAGTAAGGTCGTCATCTCGCCCAAAGCCTTTTGGTTCTCCTCATTTTGCTTCCTAAGCACTTCATAGTCAGCAAGTGGGACAGTAAGGATGGCAATTCCCGAGGCTCTTGCTCCAGCACTAACTCTCCTCGCGTCCTCCTCGGGATGTCCAGTGTGATTCGAATGTGTTTGCACCATGATGAATGAGTTGGTTTTGTCGGTAAGCTTCTTCTTAAATGTCGACGAACAATGCCTTTCGTTCAAGATTCCACAGACGGTGCCAATTATTGTTACGTCAAAGTTAGAACAACAATAATAAAGAAAACACGAACAACTCGAACAATTAAGAATTGTGAACGTTGCCTCTAGACTTGAAAATACAGAATACGATGAGGTTGCGATGCTCCCTGGGAGTCTCTGATGCTCAAGTCAATAAAGATTTTGATAGAGTGTCAGTGTGTGTAGAGAGTAAAGCCTACCTCAATGAGTGGTTATTGATGAATATTTATAGTGTGATGACTTGATGAGTATCAACTTCTGTAATGTCCCTCATTGATGATGTTCGTAATGTTTCGTCTTTGAAGTTAAATATAGAGGTCTCATCAATAGGGAACAGTAGAATATAGCAGATAGCTGGAACTGAATCCTGTTGAAGACATATGTGGAAGCTTCGTGTGCCGCCTAAAATCATACATATTTTTTTGGAAGAATTTGCAAAATGTGGTGCCAAATATGGATAATTTGTTTAAATGCAGTATAGCTCAGAGTCAATTTTGCCCCATCTGCGGTAATGGTGTTAAAACAATCAAACACGTGCTTTTAGAGTGTTGTTATGTTAGAGCAGTATGGGCTGGGAGTTCATTGTCTGTCTGTGTGGATGCTTTCAGTTGGGCAGATTTTCAACAATGGTGGAGCTACATGTCTGAGGCTTTGCGTTCTGTTGACAAGGCATTGGAACAGGTGGCTGTAATCTGGTGGTTCTTGTGGAAAGCCAGGAATGAGAGCATTTTTGAAAAATTTCATCCTAGACCGGAGTTAATTCTACATCGAATCAATAAATATATAGAGGAGCTGGAGGCTTCTATCTGGAATGAGGAAGAGTTTGGTGAAGGACTGTCGTTGCTTAGTGAAAAGGAGCAGCTGAGATGGAAGAAACCTTCTAGTGGAGTTATTAAAGTCAATTGTGATGCAAGTCACAACTCATATACTGAAGAAGCTGTTGTGGTATCAGTAGCAAGAGATTCCTCAGGTAAACTGGTGGATGTCGCTATGCAGAGGATGAAGCTGGGAAGTGCTTTGGCTGGAGAAGCAGAGGCAATCAAGCTTGGGGTTATGCAGGCCATCAAGAATGCATGGAATTCTATCCATGTGGAATCTGACAATCAAGTCATTATCCATTAGGAGAATGGATATCAGCAGTATTTGCTAGGAGATCTTGCGGTTGTGTTCGAGTTTGCAGTGCTGCAGTTTTCAATGGATCCCTAAAAAGGTTAATAGAGTAGCAGATTACATTAGTAAACATGGTGTTAATGTTGTCTGTTGGAATGATTAGTTATGTAACATCCCAGAACCCTTGAACTCTTGGATTCATGATGAAGCTGATTAATGAATTTCATTTTCCTGTAAAAAAAAGAAACACTCTATCAAAACAATATTGCAATTCTAGCCTTTACGAGAGAAACTAACTCAAATTAAGCAAAATGACAAGATTGACTTTAGAAAGATGTAAGTAAATGAAACTCAATTCTTGTGATTTCTTTGAACTTTTTGGGGCCAATTTATAGAAAAAAATGTCATGTTGACCGTTGTAAAAAAATTGGAGCGATAGTGAATAAAATAGTATTGCATTTTAATTCAAGTTGCATGAGAAAAATGTCATTCTATTAAAAGTTATATCGAAATCTTTAACTATAGTTGTTTTAACTCTGCAGTTTTTAAATAAACTGACAATAGAATCTTGCACCAAGCTTCTTCACCCAAATCAATTTTTGTTGGAATTTCTTCGAGATTTTTGACTTTTGATGAGACAGTATTTCAACCCTTAAAAATAGTCATAATACTTTATAAAAATGTTTTATGAATCAAAAATTAAGTAAATACATTAATTCTAACACATATAAAAACATCAAATATCAAGGAACACTAAATTCATTTTCCGTATAAATATTCAAACTACGTTTATGAATTATTTAAGTTCAATCAATTGACTTTTTCTTAAATCCAATATTCAATTAAACCTAATTTCACTCAATTATCATTATCAACATATATATGAGATCAACATATCGCAATTAAATTTCCCTTCCGACAAATTTTTAAAATACAATCTCAGCTCGGCTCGTATATATCGTTTCATTTTAATCTGTTTTCATTTTGTTTATTATGAAATAAAATGCTTTTTTACACTAATTAATCACTAATTCCAATAATTTTGTTTGGGTTGGCATATTTACTCACAACAAGTCTTGACATTTTCATTGGATTTTTTCTTTGTTTTGAGGATAATTCGTTCTATGCTACTCTGATAAAAACCAACTTTTTCGTTGTCAATTTATTTAATTCTGAATAGAACCCAAGTAAAAGAACATCTAAATGTGATTAAACTGCAGAAGTCATTGAAGAATGTTTGTCAACTTAATTCCGTTAATAGTTACTCAATAGTTGGATTGGTTTAGGAAAAACATATATTGCATTAATTTAATTCGGAACATAGTAATTGCAACCTTTTTTCTAATACATTTGTTTGTCCTCACACCTCCCAAACTTGTTATCCTGGCTTCAAAGAGAGCTCATGTTTTCAAATATTATTTTCTAAGCAGGACGCAAAAAGATGTATTGCAGCAACTTGAGTGGAATTGCTGATATAAGTCTTCCTATACCCCTTAACAAGATTTCTAAATACGGTGAAGCTGTTTTTTTGGGTTAATAAGAAACTGACTGAACAAGATTTTTATTCTCCTTTTTGTCTCAATCTTGACAATAGAAAATTGCATTTTTCTTAATACCTTAAACCCGAAATAGACAAACTTCAAGAAATTAAAATCAAAATTAAGCACACTAACGTCATGATTTTCCGTAATAAGTATAAAAAAGCACAATTAGGCAATAGAAATCTGTCTTTTTCAAACCGATGCATTGGACAGGTAACAAGAAGCAAATATTTCCCCAAAGTGGGTATTGTATTAAACTTAATACAAGTCCCATCATTAAAATAGTTATAGGTAACTTTCATTGAAGCCTTTGTACGTAATTGAAAGCACTTTCAGAAATTAAAAAGGAATAATAAAAAATTAGGTGAAGTGGTGATGTTCGATGAATCTATAGATTTAGGTACAGTCAAATTGATTATTGTTTTCAAGTGGGCCAACTTGGTGTTTGTACTAGATGGATTTTTCAAGAGGGGCCAAGGTTGTCTGCTAATCGCAATCTTGCATGTGTCAAATTGTAAAGTTGGTAACTGCCCCCTCCGACCACAAATGGTGAAAATCAAGGGCCTCTTGTTTTGATCACGTGGTTCGGTATTCAACCATCGCTATTGTACGCAACATGTTATAGCCCAGGCAAACACTCCTTGATCAACCCAATTAAGGGGTGTTTCTTTTTTGCCCTCTAAACTAGTTTTTCATCTTTAAAATTATAGTGTTAGCAGTTTCTTTTGTTTTAATAAATTTAACATTTAAATTTTTGACCTTTTAATAGATAGTTCTCTCAAAATCAACATTTTTTAACTATTGAGCTTGCTTGCAATTAGGGGTTTTATTTGAAATAAATAAAAAAAAATCTAAGATTTGATAAATTGTAAAGCCAAAAAACTGAAAAAAAAAATAACATGTCTTTTTTTTAAATAGATTTGTCAGATTTTATGTTAAAAAAAACACCTCGATCGGTAATTTTCACATAGCAAAATAATTCTTTCAGCCTGAAGTTCAAAAACTTCAACTTAAAAGAAGAAAAAAAAGATTTAAACAACAAAAAATATAATAGAACTGATGAATAAATCAGCTCAAAATTTCATTTGAAGATCACCTGATACTGATAGGGGCCGTTCGGCACAGCCCAAAATTCCACCGGGAGCCCAAAACTGGCCACGTGTGTTGCGCGTATTTTAAAATACAAAACAAACGCCTCCTCTCTCCACGCGAAACGACCAAAATTAGGAGGGAAAAGTGAACTAAGATGCAGAAGGCGCTAAAGCAGCAAAATTCACCAAAACGATTTCCCTCGCACTCTCTCTCTTTCTTCATTGCACGAACTTACTCTAATGTCTTATCGCTGCGATTATACCGAGCTTCTCACAACATTGCATTGATTACACATATCTGTCATAATCGAGCTTTTATGTGTTGCGAATCTTGTAACCGTCACTTTCTATTTTTATCCTGATAAGGTAATCAGTAACGGTCTTGACTTCTTCTTCTTCACGAAGTCTCATCACTACAGGTTCAAGTTTACAGAGGCGGAGGAGGTAGAACGAAACAAGCATCAACATCCATGTGAAACGACCGGTGAGTAGAAATAAGGTTATGCTCGTCTGGGTTTTGTTTGGAAGAGGAGTTTGTTTTGTGATTACAAGATATGTGACTTGATTTTTTTTTTCTGAATATATCATTGATTAGTGAAGAATGGCTCGGATTTGAGACAGAGTCACCTCTAACTGTTTGAAGTCGCGGCGGGTTTGCGACATGTAAAGTGAGTTTCACTTGCACCTAATTCTCTGTTTAAATTTCGTCACGGAATCTGTATTGTCGCACTGTTATTGACACGAAATAAATTGAAGTATATTGAACTTGTGTGCGGTACTGGTGGATATTTTTGATGACTTGATTTGAGAAGAATGGCTCAAATAGGAGCCAAATACTGGAAAACTACAGCCTTGTTAACCATGTACATTATGAGATTGTGCAACTCTATAAGATTTCTTTTGTTGCTTCTTATGTGACCTAAGTTACATTTTGCTCAGTGCTATGTGGACTAAGTTATTGTTCCTCGAACATGATCCTTATGGTGGGTTCTGGTGTCCAATAGATTTATGTTGCTGATTGTTTGCGTTCTTCTCTTTGTTCTTGGGTAACTTGCTGACTGGGAAATGCAGCCTGGCCATCAGAGGTCGCGGTGCCCTTGTTTTCTGATCGAACCCCCTTACACATACATATCCTGCAATTCATAAACGTTAACTAGATCTTTTGCAAACAACACAGTTAAATTATAATGTAGAGAAAGAAAATGAATTTTTGCTACTTACCTCTCCAGAAACAATGCTGAATTTCTTCTGTTGTCAGACCTAGTAAGCCCAAAAATTCGATTCATTCATTGTTTACCTTAGATGTTATCTACTTATTTATTTTTTGCTGTAAAGCAAAGATTTACCTCTAAATATTGATGGTACGGAGGTTCCAAAGTAAACAGTTCGTCTTGGAAGGTTCCATATCCAACTTCTAGGCACGTCAATAGGATTCAGACTAGAATCATGATCTGCAAATACCTGCACAGGAAGTTGTTTTCAGTAGATGTTGGTCTATGAAGAAACATGTTTCAAATCAAGGAAAGAATTGCAGTGAGCCTAGTTAGTAGGTAAATTTTACCTCATTTACTTGAAAATATGTGCCATTTAGGGGAAAGCTCCCTCTCATAGCTGTTCGACATGGTATCTGGTTATGACACAAGAGTAACCATTAATTGGTGGTTGGTTTTACGTGGGAGAATGAAAGGCTATGAAGGAAGTATTGCTTCCAACAACAAATGATTACTGTGATTTGCATATTCTCACCAAGAGCGTCCCCCGAACTATTTGCGAATTTGCTTCCTTTATGCTGTTACATGAGTAACAAGTCTTTTCATCGCACAACTTACCATACTCTTGCGAGCAGCAGCTTCCTTGAGGTGGCTGAATGGAATCTGCTGTCTCACCTGAAAGGAAAGATGCCATGCATTAGGCTGATCGATCAAGAATTCTATAATTTTATCTTACTATAAAATATAGATTATAGATTTGGAGAGTTGAGACCTTAGAATTGCTTCATAATGTTCCTAGGCTATAATAGGAGTTCATGTGCATCCAAGCCAAACAGTTGGATTAGTTGGATCTGCTCATCATACCTTCTATAGAGATTAAAGACATATTTTTCACCATATGATGAGTAAGTTTTTGCCTGAGCTTGGCATAGGTGGATTTTTCGAGCAACTTTAAGTTTTAATTAGGTTCTTTTTGCTTTTAGATCTCATTTCTAAGACTTTCTTTAGCCTGTTTGACTCTTGAGATCTAAGTGAAGTGCAAGTTAAGGCTGTGCTAGTCATGGATATGAAACTCATACAAAAAATGAAATAGCATCACCGGTTGTTTTTATTTACCTGGCGTCCATATGGCGAGAAGGTATGGGGACGGATCATCAGCTTCTCGCCTATCGAACTGAAATAAAAGCAAAACATATTAAATAGGTTACAAATTTGGTTGTACGGATGTAAGAAATATCCATGTTTAAAATTTAAATAGATGCAAGTATACCAAAGAAAGTTCAAATGCATAGATAACTAACCCCTTGCAATAGAGGATGAGAATCTGGAAGTTCATATCTGCATGAGTAGTGAAAAAAAGAAAGAAAGAAAAAGTAACATCAGTGGTGTTCTACAAGATTGCTCCATAGTCATTAATCATATTTCATACTACCTTTTGTATTGATTTGAAAATTGGAGATATGGTCTGAAATTCTGACTGGTTTTAATATGAGATTATTAGCTTGTATCGGCTATACTCATGGACTGATTTCATTTGAGACAGCAGCATTTTTTAGAATTTTTAAATAATGCCTTGCTATCCTGTAAGCTAAGAAACTTCAAGTTTTTAGAAACCCAAGAAAAAACTTAATTTTGCATGTGTTTGGTCATATATAATATTTTCTTGCCCTGGTTAGTTGAACTGGAAATCGAAATAAAGGGAGGTAGCAACTTACACGTGGTGCTCCGTTCGTAATCGACTCACATTCTTGAGCTTAGGTGTGGGGATTGAGGCTGCTTCTGCTGTTAGAGCAATCAAAGCCTTTGACATGTCACCTTCTAGGAGTTCCATATTCTCTTGCATAAAATTTTGTAAATTTTGAGTAAACTCTTCAATGTTGAGTTTAATGGTAGGGATTTCATCGGGATCATCAAAGAATGTATCCTCCATATCATTTATCTCTAGTGTGCGTTCTGGTTCTGGTGATGATGGTTCTTCAACGATAGGCTTGCAGTTGCTAACTCTAAGTTGTAAATCTAACTGCGGGTTTGGCACTGGCTTCTCGTTGCCTTTTGATTGTTGAGTTTCTGCTGGAGGGAGAGGCAGTCGATTGACCACCATAGGAGGATTTTGTTCTGTTCTGTTTTCAGTTGTGCTCACTATACCTTTTTCCTCGGGGGCTGGCAGAGCAAGTCGTGCACTGCAATGACGATGATTAAGAGCAATTTGATTCAATCAAAATAGCATTATATATTATAAAACGTCAGAAATTGTTCTTTGGGATAACTTTGTTGTATGAGATCCATACTGTTTTCATTTTGCCTTAGTGGTTTTCTTGATACAAGTGAAAAGCTCATAACTATAAGTCTATATTCAATGTGTATATGCTATTTTTGTTAACTAAAGAGAAATTCTTATCTGTAGATAATAGGTCAGATATGGATGTCATCCTCTCTGGGTTTTTCACCTATGTTTTTGAATGGTAAAATATGAATGAAATCATATCGAACCTTGCAAATGCACTGGCAAAATGTCTGCATTCTCCCCTCATTGGGCATGCGTTGCAATTTGGTTTGCCCTTTGTACAGAATACCTGAAAATTTTCAAAGCACACCCTTTCTTAGCTCATATGCCATTGATCAGAGAAGAGAACTATGGTACAACTTATATTCATACCTTTCCAAATGTGATTAACTGGTAATGAAACTCATACCTGTTAATGAATTTGCCATCAATTACAAAATGGTACATATGGAGAACAATTTAATGTTTATTTAGAGTCAGAATGTTAATATGTCAAGCAGAATTGTCTTTACAGTGTTTTTTGGTCGAGTTTGCAAAGTCTTGGCCACAAATATTTTTGAATTGACTCCATCACTGGATACCTGTACGAAGAAGGACGTTAGCATGTGTTAAAAGAGCACATTTTAGCATTAGTAGTATAATACTAACAGCTCCAATAGATGCAGCTGAAGTGATTCAGGCAGTGGCTGAAGGGGAACCCATCCCAATCGTACAGCAACTCGTGCCACATTTGTGTCAACCTGTCATCAATAATAAAAATGTTGGACTCTGTCAAGTGTCCATATTTATGCTTGTTCCATTTGTTGTACACACCCACACACAGAGCAAACTCGAACTTACTGGAAAAGCAAGGTGATGAAGTGTTAGAAGCCGTACACACTCCACACTTTTCAACCCCAATCCTCTTATGGTTAATAGATATTCCCTACAGGAAT
>CAODLS011504795.1:0-25129 GCA_948243855.1 Flueggea neowawraea
TATAGGA
Organism: Flueggea neowawraea; assembly: GCA_948243855.1. NCBI lineage: Eukaryota > Viridiplantae > Streptophyta > Magnoliopsida > Malpighiales > Phyllanthaceae > Flueggea > Flueggea neowawraea. The sequence continues at coordinate 8 of CAODLS011504795.1, forward strand.
AGAGAAAAATTCTGGATCCTGCTCCAGGGATTCTGAATAACCCTCCAAAATTGATACTATTTCGTCGAAATGAGGTCGTTTTTTCGGATGGCTTGACCAGCATCTGTTGATAAGATGGCTAAATGCCGATGGACACCCAGGAGGTAATGGCGGTCTAGCGTTCTGCATAAAACCAAGAAAATATCAGAATTAATTGACAAACACCTGTACCATGTATCAACGTAATATTGACGATAATAAATTACAGTTCCCATCTTCACATAATGTGACCTACTAACTGACTGATCTACTAACTGATGAAACTGCAAATGAAAAGCCAAAAGAAAGAATGTTGCACTAGTAACAGTAGAGCAATGGTGTTCATACAAGGAACATATGTAATTGCAGAATTTTCTGCAGCTTTTCTATGAAGGTTACCAGTGGACTATCCACAGTGAAATGGCTAGGACCATGGGAGTGACAAGTTCAGTTCAACAGCATTGTGAAGCTAGTATTTACCCATCTTTGTTGTCTCATCATGATCTCGGTATCGTTAAGAAGCTTTCCACAAAATAGGAAAAGGAAATCAACACAAAATGAAAACTTCTCTTCCATGTGCACTTTTGAGGATGGGCACAACACATGCATAGGCATATTCATACATGTCAAGAAACGTCCAAACATTTGAAGTTTCAAAATCAGAAATGCAAATGTTATGTTCTTGTTTAAATTTCTCATGTAGAAACAAAAATGTATGGACAAGACAGCAGGGTCCATATCTAATGGTAGAATACAAGCATGGGCACATGCAAGCAACTATTTTCTTACCTATAAAGCATGTGAAATTACAGGATTAGTAAATGAATCTGGACAATTTGAACCGATGAAGTTTCTAGACATTGCAAATGATTTGCCATATCAATCAAGTCAGATTTCTGGTTAGTTGAGATAGACCAACCGTATATGATATTATTCATTTCAATTATTTTGCAACAAATTGTCCAAGACCAGTGTTTCAAAGGATCCAATATTCATCTCTAAGAAATATCAGTGCGTGCTCTTAACCTACATTCACCTAGTTATTTATTTCTGATACGAATTGTAAATGCAAATCAAATTTCATTAATCAACAATAAGGGAGATGATGCATGTCTTAGTAACATAAATATATCTCTCAAGTCTGCAGATTCAAATATGTAATTGCAGAATAACCAACTCATCTTAGTAAGAAAATTTATGTCAGAAGAATGATTCATTTACCTTTTGGCAGACTGCAAATGCAGCTTGTTCAGGAGTCATGTTATCAAATGGTGTCAATGCAGTTAATAGCTCCCATAGGACTATACCAAAACTGTAGACGTCAACTTTCTTTGTGTGCTGTTTTTCTTTGATCATTTCAGGAGCCATCCAGCGGTACGTCCCTGTGAACCCCTTTGTGCTACCAGTCTGTGATTCCAAGCATGAAATACCAAAATAGCTACTTTGACACACATATCTTCTCCAAGCAACAGCATCTATCATTGCCAAGCAAAAACAGTGGATTTCTCAGGCATAATCTCATCATTATAATAACAATGTCGCTTTGCTCATACAATTCAATACCCCATATTATTAGCATACAAAATTGGACATCAAAAGCAATTTTTAGTTATGCTCTAAACATTCCGGGGTTCTGTTTTCGGTGCTAGCCAATGTAAGAAAAAGGCATTGCATATCTCATAACATAATGTACAAAAAAGGAAAGAGCAAATAAATTTGGAGAGAAACAGAGCTTACAGTGATGATGCTAGGATGGCTCAACCGAAACAGCAAAGCTACTTCTGAAATAAATTGCTTCTCAAGCATAACAGCCAAGTCCTCATCCTCTTCAGGCTGACTTATGAGCTTAATAGCCACATCTCTCTGCTTATAAATCCCTCTGTAAATCCTGCTATGTCTTCCTGATGCAAATTTGTTGCCAATAAATAATTGAAACATATCAACACTCCATTCCGCCTCTCCTTCTCCTTTAATCTCAGCTCCTGATGACACCAAATACTTGGACCAAGAAACTGCTCTCTTGTACTCTCCAAGAGAAAGCCTCCTCTCTGATCTTCCATTGTTGGAGATTTGCTTAAACCAGTAAAGATTCTTCATGGGTTTGAACCAAACTTGACAAAATCATCAGAAAGATTACACCTTTATGCCTCTTGAACCAATGTTAGAACCAAACGAGTCTCTAAATCTAGTGAAGGAAGCGAATTTCAATGTTACTAAACTTAAAAACTGAGATACTAGTCTCATTTATCTACATTTCCGGAAATGTCATATAAAGACAACTGAAGCAGCTGGCAAAGAAAAAAAAAGAACTTCAATCACTCATTGAATTGAAACCCAATTTTGGTAAAAAAAAAAAAGGAACTGCTTGTCCACAACCAAAACTATTTCTTTCTGTTGCAGCCAAAGAAAGAAAGTGACATTCCTTAATAAAGATTGACCCTTTCGAAATCTCTAACTTTCTTCACAAAATCAGACAAAAAGCAACACCAAGAACCCAGAAAGATGCCACCTTTATGTTGAAAACACATCTAATAAGACATTGTTTTTGATCTTTTCAAAATCGTGGAACTTTAAACCCGTAATCATGGAGGTAAAGACAGCTTCAGAAACCATTCTTTAAACTCTAAACACAGAAAGATTGAAGCTTTCTAAGGCAAAAGCAAAAAAAAAAAAAGAGACAGAGAGAAGAAAGGACTAATGGGTGTTAAAATTGGCTTCGGTGGTGTGTTAAGTGAAAAAAGAAAACAGAAAGAGGTGGAAATAGTGGTGGTGGTGGCGGTTTGGGTCTCTTCTCTCTCTCTCGGTCTGTTAGTTTCTCTCTCTAAAAAAGGAGCTGGTTTTTGCTTAAGCTCTTGTGGTATAATAAAACTCTTGTTCGTTCCTAACGTGCGAAGATCCACTTATGAGGAGACCAACCGGGTCCTGTGACAGTGACATCGGGCCGTTTTATTTCTAGTTATGTCCTTGTCTTTTCACATTATTTTCGGCTATGCCATTGGGTAGTTTCTATTGAATGGACCCCAATTGCCCCTCCCTATATTTTCTCTTTACATGCATGAGAATTGACATATAGTAAAGTGGGTCAAATGATCATATGGTTAGCTTTTGATCTCATATCTATTGAGATTAAAATTGAAATTTATATGATAAATTTTGAAAATCCCAAGTTAGTTTTGTTCATGGTTGTCTTTGACCAATCTTTTACTTGAAATGTTCTTCTTTTGCAAATTACGAATTTAATTGATAAATTGCATAAATAGATTATAATCTATAAATTTTTTGGTACACCATGACCTCCTATAGGATGATAATCTAATCTAACCCTAAAGCCACCCCCATTGAGCTCAAATCCGCAACCCTGAGTCAGGGTAAAGGCTGTCCATTCCACCAAGGCAAGCCCTTGGCCCGATTATAATTTATAAATAATAAATTAAAATTAAGACAATAAATGAAAACATTTATTTTCATCATTTTAATAAATAAATTACTTTTTTATTAATTAGAACAAACACATTGAAGTTGTCTCTATTAAAACTATAGCAATAACATATTTTTCTTTACTTTTTTAGTAATTAGAACAAACACATTGAAGTTGTCTTTATTAAAACTATAGCAATTACATATTTTTCAGTATATTTGAGCATGTGGCCTAGCCTGATGATAGAAAGACATGTTCGTAAATCATAGAATTCTTGTATGCGATATTCACGAATAGGTAGATGGGATAGTATAAATATGTATCCATTAAAAAGTCTCATTTTATCAAATTTTTAATTTTTTTATCGCAATGCAAACATCAAAATTGATAACCACTTAAGTTAACTCCACCTGGTTATATTCGTATTATAATTTATCAAAATTTTCATATACCAATTTGTAAATTTAGAGTCAGATAATCTAAACAAATAGTAATCCCAACATAAGACCAACTCCAACCAGAATCAAAAATAGAGTTGAATATAAAACTTGTGGAAAAATTGTCTCTCCAACCCAGCTTCAATTTTATGCCTTTTTTTGCAATTTGTTACAGTATTGCACTACATGCAATGCAAAAAAAAAGTTATTTTTTTTATTTTGATCTTATTCTTATTTTTTTCAAATCAAATAATTAATCTCTTCAAAAAAATCAAATAATTAATTTTATTAAATAAATAATTAAAAAAAAATTGAGTTTGTATTTAATTTGTAAAAAAATAATAGTAAAAAATGTGATTTTAAAAAAATATAAAGAAAATATTTTTTAAAGTTAAAAATAGAGTTTTACCCCCTAAGGGGTAGCGAGCGGAATGAGGTATGCTGACCTCGGTTCGCCGCACGGGTTGGAGACGTGGGAGCGACGTAAGTCCGAATTCATCTGATTGTCACTCGGGCTCGTGTCGCATTGAGCTGAGTTGTTCAAGTCCGTACCGTGTGTCAGCTATGGCTCAAAAGAACATTCCGTAACTAGAAAGATACCTTCCGATTTAAGCTTATATAATAACATTCAGCAAAAATATGTCATTTACAGGTCGCCTCCACCTCTCCTATTTTGGGGGAAAAAATAGTTTAAAATTAAAAATATTTTTAATTTGAAGGATAAGGTGGGAAAGGTAAAAAGAGAAGAAAAGAAAGGGCAAAATAGAGAAAGAGAAGAAGATGGCGGGTATGCAGTTAGAGGGAGGTGGGGGCCAGAGTCACAGGGTGGAATCTGTGGGTTGTGTCGGACAAGGCCGTATCTGATGGTCCTCTTCCGTGTACGGCCTATTTATATTCTTTCTTTACTCTATCCCATGATTTTTCCTTTTTTTTTTTACTTTATTTTTTTAAATTTTTTTATTGCATTAATTAAATGCCCAGACTTTACTTTCTTACGTACTCCTCATTAAGAAACTAACTATTATGGCATTTGTCGATTCTATTGCTCTCTCCTCAATTATGGATATATATATATATATATATTTTTTTTTTTATGTACTATGTCCCTTTGGGGACATCCGATAAATTTTTTCTTGTATATTCCTTTTACAAAGAGTGATATTTGTTGGGATTTGAACTCAATAAAGGATCAACATAATAAATTACTGATCCAACAATTTTTTGGTGACATGTTAGTAATTTTATGTTTTACCCGCAATTTACTTTCATAATATATATATTTTCAGAATCTAATACAAAAAAAACCCTTTAATACATATTAAATTTAAAGAGTAGGTAGATAATTAACGAAATTAGTGATTCAGTACTTACCATACTGATCTTGAATGAACTACTCATTAAGAATGGGAAAGTACATGGATTGAAATCCCATAACCACAACACAATTAAGACTTTGTGTACCTTGAAAACAGTTCTTTTGCTTCAATTAAGAAATTACCTAACTCTTGTTCCAATAAAATTAGGGGTGGTAATTTTTGGCTCAACACAATATGATACGACACACTCTTTTAGTGGGTCAAGGTTGAGCCTGAATAGTTTTGAACCATAAATGAGTCAATATGTTTATGATACGATAAAAAATGAATCATAAAAAAATTGGCATACTTAACCTATTTACAGCAAATTAACTTGTTTTATTTAAATGTGTTAATGTATCATGTGTCAATATGACATGCTTATGATCCACATAAAACACTAAGTAATATTTTATTATTAAATTTTAACTTAAAAGCCATGTTATTTGAGATTATATTTGAGTTTTATGTGGTATGTAATTATATTATCGAAATTATATTCACTTGTATTGTTATAACTTTTTTAGTATTTTTCCCCTAAAATTAATTTGACTATATAGTTTAAATATAATGAATATATTGTTAAATGGGTTTTACAAGTTAAACGTATTTAACATGTCATGTTGTGTTGTTCCAAATAACTCTTTTAGTTAAACATGTTTAATCGTGTCGTGTCGACACGGTTAATTAGTAAGTTGTGTCCATGTTCAAAAACATGACACTTTTATTAATAGTGTCATATACGTGTCACATATAATCATGTCAGAGAGATAGATCCACACGGCACGAATCCAATGCGAACACGAATTCTCGGCTCTAAATAAATTCGGAAGTGATCCTTATTAGGTGTAACTCTTTCTAACAAGGAAATTCTTCTGAAAGAGTGGTAAGTTCTTTTACCCAATATATACGAGATTTTATTTTTACTTTGTTTCTTATAAAAGAAATTCACAATGCAAGGGCCTTGAGTGGTTGATTACTTGCATTTTAATTTTCAGTTCAGTGTTTGGAAAATTATTCGACAATAAAAACGGTTTCTTTTGAAAAAAAAAAATACATAACTTTCGTTAATAAATTGCAAGTGAATTTTGGATAGATAAGAACATCAATCAACTTGATATTAACTATAGTGGAAGCAACTTGATTATCGAATTACAAATGTTCTACATAACTTCACTAAAATATATTTTTTATGGGGAATAAATTGTCCATTGCATTTACACTTGCCACGTATAATATTTTTTTTTAATCCTGAAATGTAACTCTTCATTGATTAAAAAAGAGCGGTATCATGCCTACATATAGCAATCAACTCAGCAGGGATAATTTCCTACCAATGAGCTGGGCTTACAAAATACAAAGCTTGCTTAGAAAGAAAATCAGCAGCATGATTTGCTGTCCGAGAAATAGACAATCTTTACATTTGACAAAGACAACAGGATTTCCTTAACATCAGCCAGTAATGCTCCAGCAAACCAAGGACTGTGATTAATCTACTCTTTTACCTATAAAATGGTATTAGTAGCATCAGACTGCAAAATAACAGGTTTTAATACTGATAGATGTGAGATATGAGCTAAGCTTACTAAGTTTGAGACAAAAACAAAGTATTAGACGTTGTACAAAAGTCCAATAAGTACAAGCAAACCTGTGAAATAGGTAGTCAATCATTCATCTTTTACCGCTATAAACAGCTCATTTGTTCTCATTTTTTGTTAAGTGAATCTCACTTCACTTCACCCCTGAACTAGAATCACGGACTAGTGGATGGGGAACGAATTCCCATCTATTCCTTGTGTTTTTCTGCGCATAGTCGAGGAGTAAAATTTGAGGAGTCGATATTGATATCAGTGAGCTGTAACCTTCATGCGCTTCTAAGGATCTCAAGTTGAAAATCGAGATATTAAAGGAGTCTAGAACTAAAAAAACTGAAGAACTCAAAGTTAAGGAGTTGTAATTTGAAGACTCCAATTAATGTTAGGATCTTGAAGAACGCTAAACTTGAAAATATATTTGAATCTCAAATCTTATTATATATATATCTAAAGAATATTTAATTTTTTTTTTAATTTTTTTTCCTAAAATACAAATAATCCAATGAAAACGACTATGTATTTATGTTTTGCGCAAGGCGCGGCCTTATTTGTTCAGCCTTTTTTTAAAAGGATTTGTTGAAAATCAAACTTTCAATCTCTTAATGTCGGATTTGAACTTAATACTAGGAGTAATGGCATTTCAAACTAGTTTAAGATTACCAATCATTAGGGAAAAAGTATGTGAAAGCATTAAATCAAAAGAGACAAAAATATAACATTCAAAAACAATTTCACATGAAGCAAAGGCAACCCTAGCAGACAGTAATGGTTGAAACAGGCAAATTAGGAGGCAAAAACAAAGTGATTAAATGAGTGAAGACTGAAAAGAATAGCCCCACCATATGTCTTAATAAGGAGGAGAATTGTGGCAAACACTGCTCCACCAAATAAGCAGAGAACTTTGCCTGCTCACTGCCCGCCATGACTCCCTGTGTCTGTCACTTCCGGCATTCTTCGCGACATACTCGTTTTCGGGTCTCTTCTTTGTCTGCTTAATTTTCATCTAACCAACCCAACAACACACCCTTTGATCTCCCTCCTAAATTTCCTCTAAATTCTTTTCCTTTTTTTAAAGAAATGTTTTTGTTCTTTTAATGAGGATATTACTGTTAAGAAACTTTTTTTAATGTTGATTCTTTCGAGAATTGAGTTTGGATCCCTTAACATCAGAGATATAATTTCATTATTAATATACCATCCATTCCTTTGAACTTATTATAGCTATTAAAAATTGGGTGTGGCTCATTTTAACTCTTGAATCATTATTATCTTTGGTCATTTTTGTCGCTCCATTAAATGTGTCTCATACATAATTATTCTTGAATGATTTGAAATGTTAGGTAGTGTTTACCTTTCGTTTCTTTTGTTTCACAAATCGCACTGAATTTTGATGATGCTGACTAATCGATTAAACAATATCCAATTGAATATTGTATTTTTTTCCCGAGAGTTGAACTTAAAAATTAATAATACATACCTATTTAAGTTAATTTTAAAAAATTAATAATACGCATGTCCGACTACGAGATCTTGTATTTTTTTCCTAGACTCATATATATATAGTATGCTGTGCTCTAATTCATATATTCGCTTTGTGATATGACTCTGAACTACAAGATCTTGTTACAACGTATTATCTTAGTTATCACTCAATTAATTAATTATTATATTTTTTTGTTCCCGTAATTTTCTTTAACACATAAAGTCAGTGAACGATTTCAATTTTGATTATAATTTTGGATTTTTAATAAAATTAGGCGATGGTATTTCAAAAAATGACGATATATATATATATATATACTTTGGATCAAGATTGAAAAAATGAACACCATATCACTTGAGCTAATTCCAAGTGATTTTTTTTTTCTTTGCAATCAATTCAATTAATTTGTATTATCTAATACTCAAATAAAAACGATTTTATGTATGAATTAGAAAAATTACCAAAAAGAAATCTAACATATATGGGCTGTTAGCATTGGATTTAGATAAATAATGTGTGATGTGAACATGCAACTGAATACTGACATGCTAATCTTCAAGTGACAACGATAAATCCAATTAATTAACATTAATTGTTTAATTCGAGTTAATAATTAGTAGGGGATCTATGGTGTAATATCCAAAGGTTTACCCAGATAATTAACCAAACTGATACACGAAAGCCATAATTTAGGGCATAATAGGTGCTAAGTCGTTATCGAAGGTCTAAAATGAAGAGGTCACCAAATTAATTTTTGTCTTATTTATACAGATTGGAATTAGATAAGGCAACTAATGAGTACTGATCAATTTTTTTGATGTTGTAGTTGCACAATTTTGGAGACATGCACATGCATGATGAATTGGATAATTTGCCAGCTTGGTAGGTGTACTATATGTGTGACCAATAATTAATTATACAACCCTAATGTTGGGTATTAAATGAATCAATTGTACAATTATTAATTTATAAAGCCCTAAGGTTGGTGAGACTTAAAGTTTAATTATAATATGATGATTATATATAATTGTCCATATCATTTAATTAGGTGGAAAGAAATGTATACATGTACAATGTTGCTTAAAGTTCTGTACTATAATGAAATAAACCAATTAACCTAATTTTTTGGCAACGAATTAACCTAATTGTTTAGTAACACATCTGTTTGAGCAATATTGTTGCCTTTGCGTTGACGTGTGCATGACTAGGTTCTCCTTCAAGTTCAGATTCCATATGTTGGAGACTTGGAGTTCAAAATCAGAATAATATTTAATTAGTCTCAACTTTTTAAGAACAAATAGTTATATAATTTTTAAGAAAATAAAAAATTAGGTTTATCATGTTTGTTAATGCATGTAGCTTGTGAATAATAAAATATATAGTAGACATCATGAATTGCGGATAAATAAATTTTCTTTTCTCACTTGGTAAAAAAATTATTTTCTCTGTTTGAAAGAAAAAAGATTAAATCTCTTTGATTCATTCAATTCAAATAAAATACACACTTCGAAGAGGTATAAGTAATTTTATAATTTAGTAATATTATAGCGATTTATTGACAATAAGAAATTGAAAATTTATTTTTGAGTATAAGAACTAAACCGCATAACCGATCAACCCTTTTTTTTTCATAAGCCAAAAAAATTTCATTAAGGATCGAGCAATATCTCAGTAAACGAAAATTTCATTGTGTTGAAGGACATGGTCTATAAATTTAGAGCAAACAATACCTCAGTAAATAAACCTACTACGTGATTATCAATTGATATGGTCTAAAACATATTGTTTTCGCACACTTAAGGGAGGTCACGAACCAATCAACCCTTTAAACTTTAAAAACCACACTTTTTTTCTCTCTCTCTGTTTTTTTTTGGACTAGAAACAGATTCATTTTGTTTCATTTTTATATAAGTGATATAAGTGAGTGAAAGAAATGGTGGTTGAGGTTAGAGACGATGAGGGTTGACGGCTTTGAAGAGAAAAATCCAAGAATGTTTGTCAGGTAGTAGAGAGCTGAAGAGGGAAGGAACATGGGTGATGAAGAACACCACGTGAAAGTCCCTCTGCTCCTTTTCTTCTTTCATAGGCTTCATTTCATTCCAAACTCAAAAAAGTAATTAACCTCCATTGATGTTGACCTCTGCTTCATAAATCTATACGTACCCCTCTCTACCTTCTTTGTTTCTTCTACACGTGGCAACTTAGGGTTCTCCTCATTTCTCAAATACCAATTCTTTTATCTAATTTTGTTCAACTTTGTGTGATAACTAATAGGTTCGTAATTCATATTAAGTCATGAACTCTAACATTAAAGAAGTTGAGAATTCGTTCATATAAAAAAATCCGTGTGGTACAATAAGAGTTTAAATTTCATTTATCTTATTAATTCATCCGGAGTAGAAATTCTTATACTCTTTATGTCCTAATTCCATCAATTAATGAAAGTCTAGTTGGAAATTATACCTGTTATGCTAAGAAATTCCACTTATCTAATTTGTTTGTGGTTAATTTAATAAATTGTGTGTGAAAAAATAATGAGAAGAATATATACGATCCTTTAAGAATTATAATATAATATAGATAATGTTAAATATATAATTAATATGCTTTTAAATATACTTTTCCTATGTACTACATACGCATACCATCTCTTATAATTCATTCAAAAACTACACACTAGAAATGTAGTAAAAGATAAACATGGAAATGATTTTTAGTTATTTAAATAATTTAGGTCAATCTCACGATTAGTGAAGTTTAGTTTAGTAGTTGAACTTAACAAAAACTGATTGGTGTAATCAAAATTCATTTTAATACATAATTGGTGTCGTGTAATTGAGGGTGAAAACCCCTCTTGAGCTATGATTGAATCCTTGACTACTCACTTCATCTTTCTTTTTCTATGCATAAAAACAATGAGCAATAACTCAATAGAACTCCACCAATAAATAAATATGAAAACGCTAGGCAAAACTTTGAAAATTAACGCATTTTACTTCATAACTAGGTTTTGGATAAGCCTTGCAAGTGGAAGAATCTGTGCGTGTGAATTGAAATAAAGGGATGCGGCAACATGTGGATTGGCTTGGCTGGCTTTTGACACAAACAGCAATATTATAGCCCATAAGAAGTATCATGATTTGTTGGAATATCGTCGTGATCTGTCTAAATCAGATTAATTAATCTTTTGATGTGATTGCCAACCATTACATTATATAGCCTTTTTTATGAAAAATAAATATTTGGGTTGTAATTAATTATATTAATGGACTTGTCAAGAAAATTAATTACATTAATGTGTCATGCAAGCATAAATAAGAGGTGGCAATTGCACTAATCATGCAACAAGTGCAAATTATTTGGACCTACTTTTATGGATCTCCTGATAAGGAATCGAATAAGCATCTGTGCGGACAGCGGCGGAGACAGGGTTGGGCGGGGTGTGCGGCCACCCAGTCCCGAGAGCGGAGTCGTCCATCGCCATCTCCGGTAGAGAGAGAAACGACGCCTGGCAAGTGACTGATAGTGGTGGTATGGTTATTTCGTTAGTCCTAATATAATGTAATAAACAAGAGCGTAGAGGTAGAGATACATATATTTGCTTTATAGTTTGATGGAAAAATGATGAACATAATGTAATAATAATATTATAGTTGATCATTTTAAAAAAATATATTATAGTTGATGGTAACACTTAAGAAATCAAAAGAATTGAAGTTTCGATTTAAAAAATCAAATATATTCATAAAGATAGATTTTTGTTATAAAAGAAAATTATCCTAAAATTATTATTTTTTAATTTCTTACTCTTTGAATAAATAAGGTTCACTATGAACATAATATTAATTATTGAACTAATAATTTACTAGTAACAAATTAAATTAGAGAAAAGCATATATTTTCTGTTAAATTTATACGCAATATATTAAATTTATGATGCTTTTGTTATGTTAAATCAATTTAACCAATTTATGTATATGATTTAATTACAAATGCATTTAAATATTGAACTCTACATTAATTGTTAAAAAAAATACAGTGCCCACTCCTTTCATAAATTTTGGCTCCGTCACTGTAACTGTTTCTATAATTTGTTTCACTGTTCTTGGTGCTTTGACACCGATGTTAAAATTAATTCATTTCTAAGTATTTTTCTTTATTAAATCATGCAGTTTAACAAGATCTCTAATAATAAAAAAAAAGAATGTGTGTCACTCTACTACAACCGTCTATTAATCTGCATAATTTTGATTAAAGGAATATTTTTGTATTTAATTAAAAAAATAAATTATCGAGAGGCGTTACTTTTTATAATTGGTTTATAATTACACTTTTCAAGGAGATGATTAGAATAACCACCGGTAAGAAAAATCCTTAAATTACTAAAAGAAAACAAATATTATTTGTAAGACGGCGGACCGCAGTCACAACAAAGTAGGCCCATATACACCGTGACAAGATTTTCCTCAAGCCAACTATGACTCTCTCATCGTACACAGGGTATAAACTTATAGCCCAAAGCCAAAAAACTAGCAAATTATCCTCAAGCCCACTAAAAAGATTACACAGTGAACTTATTCGAAAGGGTCTGTTCATAATTTCGTTCGACTCTACAGTATATAAAATATAATATATAATATTTTATAATAATAAAAAATAAAAAATAAATAATACATTTTTTAATAAAATATTATATACTATATACTATTGCCAATAAACCAACCTATATGGCGTTGGTCCCTCAATTTTTTTCTTTTTAATTCAAATTATGCTTTCTCAAGTCTCAAATTGATGATAACGTGTAATTCTCTCCTTTGTTAGATTTCTTAGGAAGCAAGAACTTTAGTGTCTGAAAGTAACACTAGTGAGAAAGAAAGCAAGCAAGCAAAACACGAGGCAACAACAATGCCATAATTTCCCATAAAGATATGCTTATATATAGTAATGGTTGATCGATGGTCAACACAGCAGATGAAGTTGCTCTATACAACACTACAAAGCATTGGAAACTCCAAACTGAACCTTCACACTTATTCCTCGTTCCCCATCGTGTTGTAAAAAGAATAAGGCAAAAGTAAGAAAAAGAAAAAAAGTTCCAAGAGGACACCTAGTGAAATTTCTGTACAACAAAAAAACCGCGTTTCACACTTTTATCACTCCTATTCGGCTTTCAAGTACAATTCAAGAGTTCCTTCAAGATCCGGTCGAATCCGGGTTACAAAGATTGTAGCCGGAAATGAGGGAGCTAATAGCAAAAGCAATAAAAGCCAGGAAGGACATGGCAACAGAAGCACTAGCCATTATTGTGAACTCATCTTTGCCCCAGTTAGATTGCCAGTCGTTGACCCGGGTTGCAGCCGATGATGATGCCGATATCAGTAGGTATGCCAGCATCTGCAAGTTGACCAAAACAAACCAAGCACTCTCTGATTAACATATTTGTGTTTCTTAACCCTTAAGCAATCGAATAGTTGATATTAATAGAAGCGTAAAAAGGGAGGCACATAATCTTAACGAGTAAGGCATAATTTATTTGTTTGTTATAGGCAGGCATGTTCTCAATTTGAAAGTTGAAACCATTAGTGACAACCTAGATTTTTATACTACAGAACAAAAAGAATTGGGCAACTTAAAAAGTCCACATCTGTTCCAAGTATTGCTTTGTTGCGACCAACCACCTCCTGCCGGGCAGTAGCCTTGGGCACAAAGGGAACGAAAAATTTGTCTCTCCGCTTAAAAATTACACAAAACAAGTGCTCTTTGTGGCCTCAAACCCACAAGAACAATTCAACCAAATATAAACTGAGGCAACAACTGCCCGATTATCAGCTGTTAAAACAGAAACTTTTTACTTGCAAACCCAAAAAAAATCCATTTACCACAGCACTGGATACACAAATCTTAACACAACTTTTTACTTGGAAGGCAGCACGGAGACAAATATCATTATCATTATACAAGCCGTGACTCTCCATAGTCTCGAAATAGAATCAGCAGTCAAAGTCATTTGATATCCCACATGCCATTATAAACAACTAACTATTGCATATGAGACTTTCCACTGCCAAAATCAAGAAAAGACTAAACCTCACAAGACTCACCAGTAACACCAAAAAACTAGTTTTGCCTAAACTAGCAAAAAACAAGTACTTCTCTAGTACCAACACAAGAACAACACAAAATTAAGCAATATTTACCTGATCGATGAAGAAATTGAAGTGACGACGGAGATGATGACGAAGCACATGCTTCCCGGTGCCAAGATGATACCCCAAGTCATAAGCTTGAAACCCAGAATACACAAACCCAATTACATTCACTGACAAGCAATACCTGCAACACAAACAAAGCAACCACTTCATCAGCAACAAACTAACAAGCAAAACACCTCCAAAAACAGTCTTTACAAAAATCAACAACTCATAAAATTCAAAGAAGACACGATCTTTATGGACTAAAACCCAAAAACAGAAGACAATCTTTACACCAATTCCGACAAAAATACAATATTCACAACAATTTTTCAATCAACCACAAACTCTAATAAGGCCATAATCGTTGTTAATTAAAACCCGAAAACCACAAACCTGTACTCTTTGTAGCGATCAAAAGAATCACCACTCCAGCCCTGAGTCCTATCCGCAGCCATTACAGAGAACGAAATCAAACATAAAACAATCTCACTAATCCTAAATCCTAGTTCACCAACTCCCACCATTTCACCTCCCCTCGACCTCCTCAGTACCGACTCTACCGAACCCTCCGGTCCCACCTTCCTCACCCCCTGAGTCCCCTTCTCCCTAACCTCCCTGTTCAACGTCGTCTGTAGAGGCGGCACCTTTGCCTGCGGCGGGGGAGCAGGGGACGGCAGCGGCGAGCACTGGGTAAACTTGTCGGTTAAGACGATTGCCTTGGAGTTGTCGACGGGAGGTTGCTTCTCCGGCGAGGCAAGAGGGGAGGAGAAAGGGGTGGAGTCGGGAGGGTCGCCGTGGTCTGACCGGAGTGGGGAGTGGAGGCGGAGAGGGGAGTGAGGAGAGTCTTGAAGGGCGTCGGAGTGGGAGGATGAGGAGCGTTTCATTAAGTGTTGGATTTGGATTTTGGGTTTCTGCTTCGAATCCATTTTGGCGATTTCTTTGTTTGGATTGATTTGAATTGTTTGGGTTTCAGTGATGAATTTAATGGAGTGTTTGGGGAGAAAGAAAAAGAAAGAAATTGAAGGGAAAAAGCGACAAAGTTAGCGAGAGAGAGTTGCTTTTTTTAGGAACGAGGATACTCGCCACGTGGCATGTTAAAGTGAATGGAGGAGTAATTCGGTGTATTTGATCTAAAAGTTCTTAAATAGTACTGTTAGTTTTCTACTTTTTATATGACGTGGCAAGCGATGATTTGCATGTTAGACATGGTGATGGTTAGTTGCGTCTGTAGAGGAGTTTTGCTGGTTACTACTAAACAGACTTGAGATTCCACGTAAAATATCTGACACTACTCAGGACTGAAAATATTCCACGTATTGCAAACTGTTCCTTTTTGTATTTCCATCTTTAAATAAATAATTAAAATAAATATCAAATGTGACAAAATAAATTTCTCTAAATTTAAAATTAATTTTAATACCGATAAATTACAAACTAATTAATAAGAAGACCATAACTTTAAATTAATTAAACTTGTTTGATTGGTATAACATATCATATATTTAATATATTATAACTTTTAAAAAATATGTTAATTTTTTTATTTTTTTATTATACACTTATCAATTTATAATCTATTTTTTTGCTATTTATTGTAGAGTCTATTAAAACTCACTCCCAAAGTTCTCTTCTTTTCACTTATCAAAAAAAGATTGAAATTCTTTTAACAATTTTTTTAATTAAAAAATAATGAAGAACTAACAAATAATCATCGAAAATTGAAATAGAGTGTTATGATTTTTTTGGATGACCAAATATTTAAATATTGAATGATTTAATTTGAGAAAATTATTGGATAAATAAATAAAAGAGAATAGTTATAATTTTATCTTCATCAAATATGCTAATGAAAGATAATTTGTTCTCTGGCAAGCTTTAATTATATTTAAACTACGAGTTGGAGGAGAGTGGTATAAGGCTCTCCGTAATCCGGTTAGGAATGGGGCTATCGTTTCTAGCTCGGTGGACCTAGACACGTTACTACGTCCTGGTCCGCTAGTCCGTCCTCCTGTGGGAGGACAAGCTAACTGTCAGGCTCGGGATCCACTGGTCCCTAACGACTAATGTTACCCATTTTCCTATAAATACCCCCCTAAACACATTTTTTCTATCATTTCTTCACTTTAAACACTCATTTATCTCTCTCAAACTCTCTCAACTCTTAAAATTTCTCTTCATACTCTCAAATTACTCCCACTCCAATTTTTTTCCCAAAATTATAGATCACAACAATAAAAATACTCAATCCTCCCAATAAAATAACTCATCAAATTTTGTCAACTACTGATATTCTCAAAATAATTAATCAAATTCTCTCTCTTTCACAAACTATCAATTCAATCCTAACGCTTCATTTTTCCCATTTCCATATCAACTCGCACTTTCCAATTTTGGTAATTTCCAAAATTTTACGTCTAATCCTTTTTTCACAAAATAATCCTTACATCCCCTTGTTGGATAGGTGTTCGATGGTGGGTTCACAAGGGGATTCTCCTACTCCTGAAATGAACTCCCCCCGAGCCCACTATTAGTCTAAGCAATATCGGCCCCGACGTTGGTGCCAAGTACAAAAAGTGGATCCCTCCATACGACTTCAAGTTGGTTAAGAGTTGGATTGCTATTTTCGAAGACCCCATAATATCCAACGACCAAAACGCCAACTCTTTTTGGAAGCAGGTGGTTGTACGCTTCAACCACGAGATGGAGGCAAGCGAGCAACGTTATGGGAAGGCCGTTAAAAATAGGTGGCACACACTCAACAAAATTTTCACCTTATTTAACGACATTTACAACAACGTTGCTTCGATTTATCATAGTGGTTGGAGCGACGACATGATTATGAAGCGAGCACGCGTTGTCTACTTGATTGAGGCGAAAACCCATTTCCTCCCCGATGACGTTTGGAAAATTTTACGTGATCATCCGAAATGGAGGGAAGCATTGCCCATGAACCCCGAGGCTAGTCCAAAAAGAACTAAGGTGAACGCCAAAGATGCCTACACTAGCTCTGACTCCTTCAATTTCAACGCCTCCAATCCTAGCGTCGAAAGAGATTCAACCCAAAAAGCTCGCTCAATGGGCTGAGATAAGGCCAAATGGGAAGAGCCAAGAACCTAGCAAAATGCGAAACACAACGTGCATGGGAAAGGAAAGTCGACATCAAGCGACATCTCTGAAGTTGCGTCCATTTTGGACGACATGTTGTCCGAGAAAGAATTAAATCACAAAGCTTTCGAAATGGCAGAAACTAATAGAAAGAAAGAAAAAGAATAATGGCTCGAGATCGAACGAGAAAAAATGGAGTATCTCAAAGATCAAAAGTTTAAGGAAGACATAGCGATGCTCGACAAAGATACGTCGAACATGACTCCCGCGACACGGCGTTTGCATGAATATGCTTGTAAAAAAATTTGTGAAAAATATGGGTTGTATTATTTTTAATTTAATGTAATATTTAATATTTTAATTTTAATCTAATTTTTTATTTTAATTTAGTTTTAAATTTTATGAATTATTTTTATTTTAATGTAATATTTTTATTTTAACGAATTAATTTTATTTCAATGAACTATTTTTATTTTAATGAATTTGAGATAGAAATTATTAAATGAAGTAGTAGATAAAAGTTACGGGATTAAAATAAAATTGTGTTTAGTGAAAAGCTGAAAAGGCGGCCAGCAGGACTCTTAAAGTAGCTCCTGAGTTACGAATAAAAAAGCTGACGGATTAGGAACTGGAGACTTTAATAAAATAATAATAAAAACACTAAACAGACGTCCCGCAAAATGACTTCAAAAATTCTAAATTACGAATAGCTTAAAAAACTTGGCTCAACAAAAAATAAGAAAAATTAAAATGAATGCTTTTTAGAATAGTGGACAAAAGTGAAGTTCTTTAGAGATTACTTTGAGAGGTGGACTTTCTTTTAAGCTAAAAGGCATAAATTCCCCTCATATTCTTTTTTTTTTAAGCATATATATTTTTAGAGACTCTAAAATAAAACAAAACAAATAGCAAAACACTCATATTTATTTAAAATTAGAACCATTTTATATATTAAATGTAATATTTTAGCTTGAAGATATTAATTGTTACGTAGACTTTTTTTTTGAAGAGCTTGTTACATAAACTTTTGAAAAACATTTATTGCAATTTTTGTATCCTTTATTGCACAGTGATAGGTTCAAATTGTATTATCAGTCATATAAGGCGTACCCATTAATATTGCTATGCTTCAATAGCAAATGAACTGCTTCTAATTTGTTTTTTGTTATTGACTTACTTTTGCTAAAAATTTTTTTTTTTGGTAATGGGGAATCTAGACTAGGCGACTCTTCGAGCAGCACACCCAGCCACTAATCTTCCGACTAGTCTCGTCCCAGCACAGTGACTTCCCTCTTATTCTGTGCTTATCAAGTAGTTTCACACGCAGGCCCGCAGTTACTCGAAGGAAAGGCGTTGTCCAAGTAGTGGCCTCAAGAGCATCTCACCGCTCGAACTTGCGCCATCCTGCACCACTCACGTGTTTTACCACCTATTCTATCCATGCTGGGTAACTGTTTCTAATTTTATTAATTCAAGTGATATTTTTTATTAATTTCAAATTTGTATAGTTTTATGCATGTGTTTTAAAATTTATTCAAGCAAATATAATAAATTTTAAAAAAATAATGTATATATTAGCAAAATAGTCATTGTAATATCCTGTATGTTTCTGATCGGATACCCTAAAGTGTTCTGTTCAGTTCTGTTTTGATCTTGGTCGTTGAAGTGTTGAGTGAAAGATTGATGAGTTTTATTGGGATACTCGAGTTAGATTTTGTGTAACTCGAGTAAAATGACCCATAGATAACTTGAGTTAGCTTTGGGATAACTCAAGTTAGCTTTGGTATAACTCGAGTAAGAGGAGGTGCATGTTACTCGAGTAAGCCGTGCTTTGGGTCGTGTTTCTGGGTAGCTCAACTCGAGTTATCAAAAGTTGCTACTCGAGTTATTAGCCATGTGTAACTCAAATTAAGCTTCCTCTAACTCGAGTTAGAGTTGCCCGACTTCATTCGTTCTCACTCTCATTTCTCACTCAAATCACTATCATTGCGTCCACGAGTCATTTTCGTGGGTTCTCCTTCATTTCAGATCATTCCTTGAGGTAAGATTGAGCTTCTAAACTCTTCTTTACTTCATTTTCATCATTCTTGCAAGAATATTCATATTAGGGTTATGTATAATTGTTCATAGGTTCGATTTTGTGTTGTTCTTATTGTTTTGGTGGTTTGAGTTTGTTTATTCAGGGTGTTGGGAGCCTAGAAAATCCTAGTGTTAGCTCGAAATCCTTAGAATCAAGAATGTTCTTCAAATGGGTTTGAAACCATTCACTTTTGGTCGATCTAGGATGATTTCGAGTTGTTCTGTTGAGTTTGAGCATGAATTCATGTTCAAAGGGCTGTTTAGAGTCAATGTGGGTGTTTGGTGTCGATTTCCATAGATTAAATTTGAGTTAATCGATTTTTGAAAATTTTGGGTAGGTGGATGACTTGAGTAAGTCGTTGGCCAACTCGAGTTAGCCATGCAGTGGATAAATCGAGTTAGCTCCTTGTCTAACTCGAGTAGATCATGGTCTGGATAACTCGAGTAAGCACTTTAGCTAACTCGAGTTAGTCATGGTTCTGAGGGACCAAAATGTGTCATTTTTTACACTTTGCATATTTGCTATTTTTGAGAGTTCAGGGACTTATTTGGGGATCTGACTATTTGGAAAGGTTAGTTAGTTATCCTAGTTTAGTCTGAGGACTATTTTATAATTTGTCAAGTCTTGGGGGACTAGAACATAATTTTACACCGGTCGATGATCAAACTGTAATTTTACGTAGAGTTTGGATTTTGGATCCAGAATGATAGATTATCATTCGATATGGATCATTTAGGATCTTTCGAGAGTCCGCATCTGCATTTGCACATCATGCATTTGGTATTCCCACAGTACCGCATTTGAGTTTGCTTCTGATATATCTGCCAGTATATATTTGTCTGTTTGTTCAGCTTCCTATTCGTGCCCGAGAGACCAGCCACCGACGAGTAGGGTCTGACGGGTGTTTGCACTTGGAGTTCCAGGTGAGTGAATAACAACTTCAGATATATAGGTTGTGTCTTAAACTACTATATGGTTTTTTGCTATGCTGGACATACTCTGAAATTTGACTAATCTAAGGATTGACTAATGATAAACTAATTATGTGTTAATAATCAAGACTATATATATATATATATATATATATATGTATTATATATATCTTCTCTATGATTTTGATTATGTTTCGTCTACTCTGGTTTCATACTATATTAGTATGTTTTTGTTTTCTGATATGAGACACCTACTGTTACGGGGTAAAACGTGATATTTGATATACCAATGCTCTGATAAGCCCAACTACCAGGGTTGCTGGTAGCCATGTGTTCTGATCCAACACATGATTTGATATTGATTGTGGTGGAGTCCACATACTCTGTTATTAGTGCCTGGTGCACGCATTATGATCTGGTCTCATATATCTGTATATATATGTTTTGACTCTGAAAACGAAAATCGTTTTATATACCTCTGTATTTATGATTACTTTGTATGCGAACCCTTTTGCGAAAGGATTTCTGAAAAGCTATTACATATGTATAACGTGTATATATATGTATACTAAACTATATCTGCATGTGTAGTTTTGAACTGTTTTCAAAATAGTCTTGGTGAGACACGTATGAGGCGATCTGAAGTGTTATTTTCACTGGGCCCTGACCCCCTTTGTTTCTTTGTTTATGTGATTCCTTTTGAACAAGTTAACAGATTTTTGGCTTCGGCAACAGTTCTGCATCCTGTCATCTAGTGAGGCGTCTTTGGTTAATGATGCCCCCTTTGTCCGGACTCATCTGTTGTTTTTTTTTTGTTAGAGCTCCGCATCGGGATGTAATTGGGTTATCAGCTTGCCCTTTTGGCTTTTGAATCATGTTCCGCTGATTTCCGCATTTATAACTTTTGATATATATATATATATATATATATATATATATATATATATATATATATTTGATTTCTTATTATGTTTTCGATCGATTATTAAATATTTTATAATCTGAATCGTTTGGTTATTATGTTCTGATCTCTGAGGCTTGTGCGAGATGGACCAGGCTCCCACAGATGGTTCACCTAGTACGCCGGTCGCGGGTTCGCAATGTGTCGTGACAATCATATTATTCAAACTAATAATTACATTCAGTGTTCAAATAGTTCATACAAACAGATTATTCAAAATAAATTTAACAAATCTAGTATAACCAGTGGCAGGGCCAGGATGTAGCAGAGGTGGGGCTGCGAAAAAATTATAGCTAACGAACGAAAGACGGTGACAGGTGAACAATGGTGGACACCGAACATAATTTCTCTTTTTTCTTCAATCCAATGGTGGACAAAACCACCATTAAATTGAAGAAATAAATTTATTTCAAATAGTTCATACAAACAAATTATTCAAAATGAATTTGACAAATTCTGTATAAGTTATATAACACACTTAAAATTTATCCTTTTAGTAATTTTGGATTTTATGTAAAAATATTGGAAGCCAATGCTCCACAAACACATTCATAAATGGCCTACCATTTCATGTAGAATAAGCCTAAAAGCCACAAGAAAAGCATCAAAATCTCTGTCTTCACACACTTTACAGCTGTCTTTACAGTAATGAGACTGCTTTTGATTGACTTGAACAACAAAAAAGAAACCAATGCCAACATTGTTTTATGCCCTTATTTTTTAGCTTTTCATTTCATTATTGAAACCTTTGTATGGTTGAGCAGCTGAGTTTCGAATTGTACCAAGACGTGCCATGCTTGATGGATGGAATGAAATGTGCAAATTTTTTCTATACGTCAATTCATAAGAAACAAAACTAACGAAAGTTTGTAGGAGTGAAATCATTCGAAAATTATCTACCACTTTAATGCTTTTTTTTCTTCCCATGTACTCCTTTGTTCAATCACTTTTACTTAAAATATTAGCAATGGCTCAATTACATCAAGCAATATCCGTTAACGACTCCAATTATATCTGTAAGCATTAGTCCGTTAATTTAGAGACGATTCCAGTTTTTTTTTTTGTGAAATGAGACGACTCCAATTATACCTATAATAATAATAATAATAATAATAATCATCATCATCATTTGGCCGTTAATATTATAGACGACTCCTGTCATACCTATAATCAACGGATTAACGGATCTTAATATTAGAGACAACTCTAGTTACACCTAGAATTATTAACTCAATTATATCAAGCAACATCACTTCACTATATATTTCTTTTTTCAAAAAAAAATAAAATATCTATACTTTTCAACAATGCACACTTGCGTCTACAGCAGAAAATCAAGGCTGCAGGTAAGTTGCATCATCCAATTAAGGAATTCTTGTGCCATCCTCTGCTAAGCAACCTCACTAACTTGGCAGGAAATTATCAGAGAAAATATTTAAAAGTTATAAAGATATGAAAGTTCACAGTAAAGTCATCAACTTTTCCACAAAAAGAAAGCACTCATCAAAACGACTTATTAGTCTACATTTTGTTAATACCCACAAAAAAATTTACACATCAAGGAAAAAAAATATAAATATGAGAGGAACATGAAGGAAAAATGCCTCTCACCCAAAAACAAAAGCCAAAGAAATATAAGTGGTGGAATACAATAAGGGTTATAGTTACAAAGTAGAATAGAAGTTTATTCAGTAGTCAAAGAAGGTATGTGAGACAATACCTTCCTCAGCTTCGAATCCATCGACTCTATTATGTATCAACAAAGTGAAGGTTACTCTCTTCATGACTATATAGGACCTAAACTTGGTCTGGTAGCTGCAATCGGTTGAACAGCACCAGGAAACTTTGCTCTGGGACGACGTAAAGGAAACCCAGATCTGCCCCTTTCACATATGGTCCAATGCCCTATATATACATATACATAATCATGTTAATGGATTGAAGCACGAATAGGAAACAGAATACAACTACCAGATGATTGATTCCAACAATAAAATTAATTTCTCACGGCATCAACCAGTTCATCGCTCTGAAAAAACAAAATTCTATTACCTTGCCATTGAGTTGGTGAAGTTCACCATCAACCCACTTTGGATTTCGGAACCCGAATTCTGCAATTCTTCCTTGACCTTCGTAACTGGCAACCTGGAGAAAACAAAAATTATCATCAATTGCTATTTCCAAGATGGCGACTAAAGATTTCCCTTACCTAAGGAAGGAATTAACATGAAAGCAAAAGGTATGCTCAACTAATCGGTGATCATGCAAACTAACAACATGAGGCAAACGCAGAATACTAGGCAATGTATTTTTGTATTTCTATACAAGAAATATGACAATTTCCACCAGTTTCTACATCTGTAAGCCTTACTAGAGAGAAAAAGAAAATATTTGATGTTTTTTTCTTTTTATAAGAGAATGGTGCAGTCAACACGCCAATGGTCACACCAATGAACTTGTAAGCTCATTAGTACTAGAGTCAATTCCAGCGCTAAGGGGTTGCAAGTTCAATCCCCAGTAAAATGACTTGTCAAAAAATCAAAAGGCTAGCGGCCACAGAACTCCTGTATCATGTTTCAGTAAAAGGATTCTCAATAATTACCGTATCATCTAGTAATCTCAAGCAGCAGGCACAAAAACATGGACACTACAACTGAATGAGGATGTAAGAGCGAAGACATGTTTGCTTTATGAAAATTGTACAAACAAGAGAGATAAAGATGCAGAAATATCTTAGCACTCCCAATTCGTCAGGATACAACCCTTGGTTTGGATTGCGACTTCCCTTCCCAATTTTGGCACGAAAAGTCACCTATATGTGTTGATGGTAGATTGAATAGCATAAACTTATAAAAATGCGCTTTGATCCATTTATTGAACATTACATTGGCAGTAAAAGATACTAAAAGAAATGCAAACCTTGCCAGCAGGAACATTAAGAACGCCAGTTAGCTTCACTGCTTCAACATACTCAAAGAACTCTACATCTGAGGACTTGTCCTCCACTTCATTCCAATGACCATATTTAGGCCTTAATTGTACTACCTCAGTCCCATAAGGGCCAAATGCTCCGACATACAGGCCTAGTTAATGCACTCATATCATCAACAATAAAAGACAAATAAATGCATCTACATGAATATAAGAAAAAGTTTCGTAAGTTAACTGACCATCAAATGGATCTAAACTGCTGTCAGAAGTGGTTATTCTACTGAAACTTGTGTACTCAGACAAACTGCTTTGCTTCTGCACCTGACTAACAGCAAGTTTGACAATTTCACGAACATCTCTAGAGACCTAAGATAATAATAACCAACAAATCAACTTGTAATCAAGACAACACATATATTGCCTTAATTACTACCATTTCCTGTGTGCATTGATGGTTCTTGAATATCAATTGAAAATTCTCTTAGCCACAGAAAAGAGAGGTAATAATCATCATCTTCATAATTGGATCGATACGAAGTTCAATTTTCTGTGTCTTAAGACAAAGCATCATTAAACTTTCACCTTAGAAGAAACTTTGTCTGAACTCCAAAAT
>CAODLS011504831.1:0-11513 GCA_948243855.1 Flueggea neowawraea
ATTTCCACTTAATTTAATTACCCAATATACCTCAAAAATCACATTAACACCAAAAAATATTATTTCAAATTTTTACCCAAATTTATTAAAAATAATTATCCAAAAATAATTATTCCACAAATAATTATCCAAAAATAATTATCCCAAAACTAATTTTGCACCAATAATTATTCAAAATAATTACTCCAAATATAATTATCCCAAAAATAATTATAAAAATTATTCGGGGTATTATATATATATATATATATATATATATATATATATAACATGTATATATAACACGTAATATATATATATATGTGTGTGTGTGTGTGTATTATATATATGAATATATATATTATATATATGTAGCGGGTATGGGTACGAGTACGAATATTACCCAACGGGTAAGGGTACGGATATGGGTAGGGTATTCTTATATACATACCCTACCAATATCCGCATAGTAAAATACATGTATTACATGTATCCGTACCCATACCCAGTAAAAGAGGATAATACCATCGTTGACTGTATACTGATAGAGTTAGTACCCGTTAGGTAGGGTATAAATTGACATCTCTATTGCCATAGTGAAGTGTATACTAGTTCTTGAACTTGCTAATATTTCAATTAGATATGAATGAATGATTTTAGTTTATAGAAGATCAACTTTTTACTTTATTAATATTTTTTTAATAATTACTCTACATTGTAAAACTTTATTGATCATGCAACAAATCATAATTGGCTTAATACATCTTTCGGGCCATTTTCTTGACAAGTTATATTAATTAAGCCACTTAAAATTTTTTATCATGTTATAAGTCTTCAATCTTAGCAAAAATATGAACAAGCTTTCAGCTTATGCAAAATATATATAATAAATTTGTAATTCCGCAAACAGTGCGGGTATTAGTTTGATAAGAAAAAAAAACACATCGTTTTAATTTGGTTGAACTTTTGAAATTAAAAAAGTGGATAAAAAAAGACAATCCCCTAAAATTAAATTGTTCCAAAATAGGGTGAATACGAATTTTTATTAAATATCAAGAGCCTATCATTAAAATATTTCCAATCAACCAACTCTTTAAATTGGAAATCTGTTTTTTAATTAATACCATCTTTTTTTTTTCTTTTGTTTTTTTTTCTTCGTTTTTCATCTGAAAAAATAGACAAGAAGTAAAATGCTTTAGAAACAGATGTAAGGTAAGAAAGCGTAAATCCATGTGAAATCACATATGATATTGGAATTATATAAATTTACTAAAGTTCTACAAAAACTATTTTTTTCAAAAACGTTTTAATAAAATAGAATAAAATACATAGGCACACGTGGCATCGCCCAGGCCTCCATCTAGTGTGTGTGTGTGTGTATATATATATAATGTTTTTGTAATCTCTCCATTTTTGATTCTGTATTTGCATGTGTTTTTTTTCTGTAATATAATTATATTTTTTTTGATATGGGACGTCTAGCTATGGGGTATGTGGTCTTTGGTATACCAATGCACTGTCAAGACCCTAGTTACCGAGGTAATTCGATAGTCGTATATCCGGCTAGTTATACATACTCTGTTTGGATGATAGCGCAGTTTCTGGTTCTACATGCACATCTCTGTTTCTAGTTCTACATGCACATCTCTGCTTCTAGTCACATATTACTTATACTCTGTTTTTATTTCTAATACTATTATTATTATGTTCTCGTGCATGTTGTTTATTCTGTCTGCGAACAATTTCGAAATGGACTTTGGAAACACTATTACTTATACATAGTATGTATACCCATATGTATATTTGGCTATATTTGCATATTTTTGAACTGTTTTCAAAACGGTTTACGTGAGACCTGGAACCGATCTAGAGTGTTATCCCTCACTGGGTTCTCACCCCCTTCCTTTTTCTTGTTTAATTTTATTTTATTCTTTTTAGTTGATCCCTTTTGTATTAAGCAAATCTTCCGGCATCTAGATACTCAATGAGACATCGTTTGATTTGGTTGGTGATGCCCTTTTGGTCGGACTTCTTTGTTTTCGTGTTAGAACTCTACATCGATATTTTGTTGGGTTTGTATCTGATTTTGGTTTTGTTATTACTGTTTTATACTCATATTCATTATGGTAAAATTTTAATTTATTTTATCGAAACCATTTTATTATATATATGAATTGTTTTATTATCATTATAAATTCATTTAATAAATGTTCTAAAATGAATAAATGGAGAGTGTTTCTGATTCTCTGAGGCTTGTACGAGGTGGACCAGGTCTCCGGTTTGATTCGTCTTCTATGCCGGTCATGGTCCGAAAACGGGTTGTGGCATTAAGAGAGGTCTTCAGTAATTTATGTGGAGAGAACATTCACACTCATTTCTTAAAGTCCAATTTCATTCATTAGGCAATTAGATCCTTAGTTTTATCTCGAAAGGCCTAATTTTTTTTATTGAGTTATTGTTTTAATTTCTTGCTTGCTTTTAGTTACAAAACCCTAAAAACAACCATTTGATGTTTTTATTCGCTTTTATCTTCTTATTTGATCACAATTAGTCATGTTTCATGTGGATTCGACACTCAAGGAATACTCTAAGGCTTTTATTACTATAATTGATTCTCGTGCACTTGCGAGACACCGGCCATCTCTCTTCGGTTTATCAACCTTACATTCACCATCTTTGAAAGCACCCAAAAGATGTCATAATTAGTATAGTGTGGGTAGTTTGTCTTTATCTCTTATCCTAAAGTCGCACCATCATTGTTGATCACTCGTAAATACTTTGTTGCTATTTTCATAATTGTATTTGGGTTAAGGTATTGGGATTAAAGGTTTTGATTGCCAATAGCCTTTAAGTTTTTAGTTGAACCAAAATCAACTAGTGAAGAGTAGAAGTTCTCACTTAGCTTGGAAAGTGAAGTTGTAAGGTTGTGTGTAAGCTGAGAAACTACACATGGTTAGTTGTCATTCATAAAACAACATTGGTTCGTTGTGAGCTAAAAAACAATGTGGTTGGCTACTCACCAAAGGATAAGGAGTATAAGTTGATGTAAAGACCTTGTTGGAGGTATTAGTGGAAAAGCCTAAGTTGGAAAACTTAAGTAGTGGATAGACACCGAGAATTGGCCGAACACTATAAGATCTTTGTGTTTGATCTCTTCTCACTTATCTCTCTTATTGTTATCTTTGTTTATTTAGATTAACACTTACACACACATACACATTTGCTATTAACACCGCTTTCAAGTGTTTGTAATTTTGCAAGGTTGAAAGAAAGTTTTCAATCACTCTATTTGCCCTTCTTGAATCAATAAAATAGACTCTTTGGCATTTCCATGAGTCTATTCTCTAGTATTCACCTCACCATCATCATTACTCAAACTTGAGGCCATGTATCCAATATTCTCATCTCCTCCAACTCCTTGCTCCTCATTAAGTCTCCTCACAATCTCCTCAATCATATACAAATTCTCTTAAACTCGACTAGTAATAGTGGTAGGATCCATTTGAGGGGGCTGCTTAAGATCTATACAGGTGTTTGTGCTCAGTGGAGGTGGTGGTGTAGAGGGTCTCTCGAGATCCCTAATCTCCTCAATAGGTTTTTCGATTGTAATACCCTGCCTATTTCGATCAGGATTCCGGTAGCTTTTTGATCTAGTTTTGATTTGATCTTTGGGATGATTGAGGTATCAATTGAGTGTTGAGGATGTGTAACGATGTTATGTTGTAAGATTGGGTGTTGCTAAATATCAAGAATGATTCGGGACAAGTTCGGGAGCGAGAAACGTCGTGGAGGTAAGCTGAAGGACAGGTAACGTACACTATTGTATCTCTAAACGTACATATGCTGGAGTTGAATTAATGTACGTTAGGTATGTGATTAACGTACTTTAACTGGGTTCTTGCATGAACAACATACGTTGGCATTTCCTTGGCGTACGTTAGCATTTCCTTAGCGTACGTTAGGAATGTTCCATTGGCTTCTAAACGTGATTTTGAACCTGATAACGTATGGTACGACCACAGTAATGTACGCTAAAGCTTGGTAACGTACGTTAACTCTAAATTGATGTACATGAGCCTTGATCTGTCAGCGTTTAAAACACCCAGCAACCCGACTTTCTTCATTTATTTCACTCCTCTCCACTCAAAACTCTCTCAGCTGGTCTGAGACTTCTCCACTTGGTTCGTCCATCATCCCTAACTATTTTCTAATGTAAGATTACATCTCTTTCTTGAATTAAACTCCATTTTTCATGCTTTTGATTCATGGGTTCATTTTGACCGAATTCCTTTAGGTTTCCAAATTTTAGATGATTCTGTTGAAATGGATACTTGGGGATATTAGATTAGGTTAGATTGAAGTTAAAGGAACCTAGATAAAGCCTTGAATCAAGAGATTTGAAGTTGTTTTTGTGGGGTTAGAGTTAGGTTCGATTTTGGATGATTTTGAAGAAATTTTTGTTGTTTTGGTGAATCTGATGCTTGATTTGTGTTTAGGAGGTTGTTTTAAGTCAATGTAAGTAATTGAAAATGATTTTTATAGGAGAAATCGAGAGTAGGGTGTTTTCAGTGTGATTTTCTGCTGTAGGGACCAAAACTGAAATTTTGGTAATTTTGGATTATTGAGGGACCAGAGTTGATATTTGCGGACTTGGGACTGTTTTGCAATTTATGAGAGTTTGATGACCCTTTTGAGGATTCTGACTACTTTGGGGACTAAATTGTAATTTTTAAAATTTTGAGAACTATTTTGTAAGTTTACGAGAACTCGGGGACTAAAATATAATTTTATAATAGTCTAGGGACCAAATCGTAAATTTATATAGATTTTGATTTTTTGGTCAAGAATGTGGAATCTTCTACCGTAATGCATTTTTGGGAGTCGTTTGAGCATTTGTAATTGCATATGTATGTGCACGCATTTAAGTATCGCCACAACACCAGTACTGCACTTTGCTTTGTTTCTGATATACTTTATTTCTGATACCTTTGTTTCAGTTTCGTGTCCTGCCAGCACGACCAGCCACTGGGTAGTGGCACTTGATTGGATTGTCAGCTTTGGACATCTAAATGAGTGGATGTCAGCTTTAGACACATAGGTTGTGTCTCTAAACTGTATTTGTTTTTGCTGTGTTGGCATATCTTGAAATTTGGCTAAACTAATAATCAAATTATGTGAATTAATATTCCACACTCTGTTTTTGAAGTACGATATATGTGTAATATATATATCCCTCTCTATTTTTTATTCTGACTTAAATGCCTATGCTTTCGTATTATTATAGTATGGTTTTGTTTTTTATGCTACGGAGTACGTAACCTTTGGTATACCAATACATTGATAGATCTTAGCTACCAGAGATGTCGGTAGCCATGTGTTCTGGCCCAATACATGATTTGTTTTTTATTAGTGGCGGAGCCCAGGCTTATATTTATTTCGGTTGGTGGGGCAAACCACAACCACATTGTTTCTGGTCCCATATCGTTGATATTATAATTTTGTTTTTGATCTTATGATTAAAACTACGATGTTTTCGTGCATATTGTATGTTTTTCTTGAGAACGTTTTTGAAATGATTTTTGAGACATTACTACGTATGTAGCATATATACGTATGTATATTTTCATTATACGTTCATGTGTTATTTTTGAACTGTTTCCAAATCAGTCTTTGTGAGGTACGCATGAGGCATTCGGAAGTCTTATTCCTTATTAGGTTCTAACCCCCTTGTTTTATGTCTACTTTGATTTTTATTTTTTAGGTGTTCAGTTTTTAGCTTTGGCAACTACATCGCATCTTGGATACTAGTGAGACGTCTTTTGGTTAGTGATGCTCTTTTGCTCGGGCTCCATTTGTTTTTTATAGAGTTCCGCACCGAGATGTTGTTAGGTTATTGGGTTGCCATAGCTTTGTATTTTAGTATACTTATGTTAATTTTGTATATACATATATTTTATATATGTTTTCATATATTCTGATATATGGTAAACCCATTTTTATTATATATGCTTTGATAATAAATGTTTTAAAATGAACACATGGGTAGTATTTCTGAATCTTTGAGGCTTGTAAAAGATGGGTCAGACTCGCTTAAACGGTTCATCTCGTACGCCGATCATTGTCTAGAAACGGGTCATGACATCAATCCTCATAGAATCAATCTAACATCTTAAAGGTAAACACACTAGAAACATGACCTTTGAACTTAAATCAAGCGAAACAAGATGATTTAAGTTTGGTTTTCGGTGGGAATGTGTGTATGTGGGTAAAAAATGAATGGAAGTGATGGGTTTTGGTTGATTTTGAGAGAAAGTTTGAGACTTAGAGGTTGGGGATGTGGAATGGTTCTATCGGGTTTGAGCGATTTTGAGAATAATTGGGTTAGGAGAGAGGAACTAGTAGCGGTGGTTTTATTTTTTCAAATCCGAGTTTATTTGTGTGCTGGAACAAAAAAGCTTGCGCGTGCAAATTGGTTACGTGAATAATTTCACTCAGTTGCATGCCTAAATGCTATAAACACAATAATAATCAATCTATTTCTTATGTACACAAAAAAAAAAAGCTTACGTACCCAATTCAAACACAATTTACATATGCAATAAATCCTTGTGCACTTAACTGAACATGCCACAAATGTTTACGTGCACAACCACAAAATTTAAATGAATAACATATCCCAATAACAAATACAGTAGCCACACCTCAAAATCTAGGATAGTCACTTAATTGATGCTTGTGCGCCTAAGTAACTTCTTACGTGTACAATTCTGCTTCACCCAGTGTAACACCTTTATACTTTTCATGTGTTTAAACTTCAATTATATAACCATATAAAACCATGTATCATTGTGCAAATTCATCAAGAAAGTATAGATGTCTTATGAAAACATAACCATATAAATCAATATAGGTCATATATACAACCCAACATCTAATTCTACAAATGCAAGCAAAAAAAAATTCAGCTAACTATTATGCAACTACCAAGGAGAAGGGATTCTAAAGCACCAAACGACTGACTTGTTATTCATGCAGTTATCTACAAATTTCTAACTCAAAATCTACCGAAAAAATCTACTAGGTATGGTCATTTGAAAAAATATTGCACTTTATATGAGTCGAAACTCAATAAACAAAAACTATTATAGATCAAATTCAAGCAAACACAAAAATCTCAAATGAACTATTGAATATGAATATTGTATAAGCATATGCATATGCCATTGTGTAATCCATTTTATATGTTGTGACCAAACAAGTCAAGTGTCGGCCCAGGATTCTGGTATATGACACTGTGTAATTAGCTAGTCAGCATCATATGAAAATTGACTCGAATGTCTCCTCTGTAATAATAACTTGAAGGTCTCTGATATGAGAATATGATCTAAAGGTCTCTGATGTGATAATGACCTTAAGGTCTCTAGTATGAAAATACGACCCGTAGTTCCCATTGTGAATATAATTTGCGAATACAAGAGCAGGATGATCACAACGCCTTTAGTAAGTCTAATATGAATGCATTTGCATTTAAATCATATGATAACCAATATACATTTCAAATTATTCCGTTCCATATAAACAATAAACATTTTCAACATATTCATATAATCAACCATATGCATATTCACAACATGTAAATACAACTAGTCACCAATTTGTCCTAGTATTCATATCGAGGTCACATCTTTGAACACAAATTATATAACATCATTGTAAAAAAAAAATCATATCACACACATTTGAATTTAATGTCAAATTTATACTCACGAGTGCTTCTAATAGATGCTAAGCACTGATCATCAAAGAAATGCAAATGAAATCCTGATCTGAATTTGTTGACTTGTGAAACTACTGAAGATAGTTTTAAGCAGGACTGTGGAGGTAAAGACTTTCAAAGCATATAAATTTTGAATGATTATTTTATAAAATTTAGTATGTTTTCACATTGTCTTTATTTTTTAATCACGTTTGTTCTTTATGAGATAATGAATTCTTATTACTTTTTTCTTGGGAGAAGACTATTGTAACATATTTTTGTAGATATGTACATTAAACCTGAGCACAAAAGACTTGATTTCTATTGGCATAAAAAAAAATCAAAAGTGATTTATACCAAATAATATATGATTGTGTTATAGATGGATATAATATAAGCAAAGATGTTGGAAAAGGAATAGTGTTATTGGGATCTTTTATATGTGGATTGAGAGATATGATGCATTGATATATAGATGCAATAGCTTTAGTTTAATGATTTGGAAAACCAGATTTTTTTATTACTATAACATACAATCCAGAGTTGCGAGAAATAAAAGACAAGTTTAAAGAAGATAAACCGCCTACGATAGCTTTAATTTGTTGCAAGAGTTTTTTTTTCCGTAAAATTGCAATATTTAAAGAAGTTGTTGAAAACTTAAGTTTGATTTCGGTGATAAAAAACATCCATGTAGTAGCCAAGAAAATTGGGCAAAGCATTGGAGTTGCTCAAGTGTGTGAAAGAGCAAAGAATCAATTACCTGACCAATTCAAGCATTTTACTCAAGTAACTCAACGTTCCAAATGGAAAAATTTGTGGTCGTTCACTCGAGTAACTCCATACTCTACTCGAGTAACTTGTTCCTTTAGAAGACACAAAATTTAGCCAATTACTCAAGTAACTCACTTGTCTACTCGAATAAGTCCCTCTAACAATAAAAAACTTAAATTTCTTTCTAACGGCTAGCTTATCCACTTCAACGGTTATTTGGTTCAAAAGGAGTATAAACAGATCAAGAGAAGATTGAGAAAGGTGGGATGATCATATGCTATGAAAGTTCAAACACTTCCATAGTTCCTTTCATCCTAAAACACAAAAGATCAAGTTAGAGAGAAGATCAAGAGCATCTAGTCTACATATTCACATCTAACATAGAACTTCAATTATACTTCTTTCTAATCACCTTGAGTGTGGGAAATGTTGGTTGTTATCCTCAGAAAACAATTTGGGTAGGCTTTAGAAGTGTAAGTCAAAATCAACCTTGAGAATTAAGTTTTAGAGGTATGAGTTGAAATCAACCTTATTATAAGAATTTTTTGGATTAAGCCGGAATTAATCTTCAAACATATTGGAAAAAATCCGAAGTAAGCAACTTATGTAGTGGACATAGATACGATTTAGCCAAGCCACTATAAATTGCTTGTATTGTTTCTTCTCTTTTCTACATCTCTTATTTAGCAAGCTTCTACACCCACTCTAATAGAAGTAACTTCTATGAAACAATTTTTTGGTAAAGTTATCGCTCATATTCATGTAGTTGAATTCCAAAAATAAGGTTTACCTCATGCTCATATTTTGCTAATAATGAAGCCGAGATTCAAGATTACTAAGTAGATGAATATGACAAATTTATATCTACTGAATTTTCTAATAAAGAAACTGAACTAAATATCTATTGCAGATGAAAATGTAAATTTGGCTATGAACGGAAGATTGTAACTTGTAAATGAATTATAACAAAATCTAACGATTACACTACTTAATGGCAAGTAATAGAATATGAAGGTGTAGCTTACTAAAACTATTTAATAGTTTTACTTCTTAAGGATAAACAATTTTATATGATTACAATTATTCTATTTTGTATACGCTGCACAATTATTACATAACATCGTATTATGCCATATAGTTACATTTCAAATAAAGACTACAAGAATGACCTCAATACTAATATGACCAAACTTGGAAGTTGCTGATCAACTACAGAATAAGTATTTAGCTTATATTTATTTACTAACTGCAAAGCACTAAGCTTACATTATTTACAAATAGGAATTTTTTTTAAACTGGTGATATTATATTTTTAAAATTAAATTCATTCTCGATGTCCATAAACCTTAATTCGTGTACTTCATTTCTGCCTATTTATTGCAATTGGAATATACAAGATTTGGTCCACTTATTATTAAAATAATGTATTATAGATGCAATATAAGTAGTAATCATTGTTGAATAGATAGTACATGAAATTTAAATCTTAATAAAGTAATTTTTATCTCTTCATTTGTATTCATCAACCGATCAATCCATTATACTAAGATCTCTCAAACAATACACTTACATTTTCTAACTATCACCGAATTTACTTTTGTTTTTATAAATTTTCTATGTTACTTTAATTTATTTATTGGACTAAATAATCCTACATATCTAACAAATAAGTTTTATCTTTCAATTATATCTTTATGTTATAGTTTCAACATCATCACAATATATGAAATTAAAAAAAAAATTGTGTGGACCCTCTATAGAAACAAATAAAGCAAAAAGAATATCTTTGCATGAAATTAGGAACGGAACCCAACTTTATGAGGTAAATTTTTAATAAACTATTGTCTGCAAATTTTAGGACACTAACAAATTTTTCAATATTATTATATCTCAAAATCACATTTCATGCAAAATTAATGCAATAATTAACAAAAAAAAAACAATGGGGTTATGCATGTGAAAAATGTTCAAAGACAAAAATAATTGAAGATGAAGATGATAAAATATATTAAGAAACTTGTAAAGAAAATACATCTCATCAACCAAGATAATTTCAAAAAACAATCAATGAACTTCCGGATCCAAAATTATACACAATAAATTTTGTTACGCACATCAACACATTTTCATGTTTTTCATAAAGTTACAAGTTTCAAACAGAACAAAAGAGACTACCATGACACTCTTTGGCCTAGCAACATATATTGTAAACAGGTAATGAACAAATACAAAAGCAAATTCTATAAAAGAATAGGTTTATTACAAGATAAAGAATACAAATGTCTACTGTCTTCTAAATATGCTTTCTGAAAACCAACCAAATCAAACACAAAATATATAAATCTTGACAACATATTCATAACACAAATCCAAAACAAGTAAGAAAATTTCAAACTAACATCTTAACTTAATACAACAATTTCTGATCAAATTTTCTCATTAACTTGATCCAATTCATACATTTAAATTCCAATTCACCATAACATAGTCAATTTAATTCATCAATTCAACCAATTAATTATTCAAATGAAAATCCCTAATTTCAAGACTCCATTTGCTACTAATTCAATAAGTTGTCAATTTCACCATCTAAAATTCATTCTCTTGGTTTTGTTATCTTAATTAGCTTTTTAATTACTTTATGAACTGAAAAGTTTAGTTGTGAGCCTAGCGAACAATTTGAGGAGTTTGGTTGTGAGCCTTGAGAGAAAAACAATTAGGTTGATTTTGAGCCTTTGTGAAATAACTAGAGAGCTTGGGATGTGAGTTGTAATATTCCTCCCGTTTCGGCTATATTTCCTATAGCGATGGGAGTTTAGATTGATAGTTGAAGTTGAATAAGCTAATGAGCATGTAGGATTGTGTTCTGTAACCTTGAGTAATGAGTCTGGAGAGTGGATAACTCGAGTTAGAGTTAGAGGTAACTCGAGTTGTGTGACCCTTATATAACTCGAGTTATCCATAATTGCAACTCGAGTTAGAAAAGGTTCATATAACTCGAGTTATA
>CAODLS011505224.1:0-11055 GCA_948243855.1 Flueggea neowawraea
GGCACAAGGAAGAATAGACTATTCATGGAGTTTTATCTTCATAAAACAGATAATATTTCATAGAAATGAAATGCCTCTTTATTAAATAATCGAATGACAATGCACATTAATGATTGGACTAGGGCACAATTCTAACAGAAAGCATTGATGTTTGGAAAATAGTGTATGAAGGCTCATTTGTTCTTACTAAAGTTGTTAATGGTGAAAGTATCGAAAAGCCAAAGGAAGAATGGAATGAATATGACAAGAGGCTCATCTCATTCAACCATAAAGCTATACATATCATCTTTTGTGCACTTAGTAGAGACCAATTCAACAAAGTGCAACAATGTCAAGATGCTTATGAAATTTAGCATACTCTTGAGGTGACTTATGAGAGAACCAAGTAAGTGAAAGAGAACAAAGTGTCCTTACTTGTTCATAAATATGAGCTCTTCAAGATGAAGCAGGATGAATCAATTCAACCCATGTTCAATAGATTCAATGATATTATAAATGGTCTCAAAACTCTAGGAAAGACATACACTCATTCCGAACTTGAGAGGAAGATTCTTTGATCATTGCCAAAGCCTTTGGCTCCAATCAAAAATGAAATTCAAGAAGCTAAGGATCTCTCAACACTACCATTAGAGGATCTCATGGGTTCTTTGCTCACTCATGAAATGAGCATGAAGGAAGAAGAAGAGAAAATAGAAGAAAATAAGAAGAAGCCTCAACCTCAAAGGCTAAAATCTCCGGTGATAGTGATGAAGAAAAAGATGAAGAATTTGCTCTTCTTACTAGAAAATTCAAGAGGTTTCTTAAGAAGAAAATTTCTCCAAAAAGCCATACAAGAAAGAAGGCTTACAAGACTTCTCCAGCAAAATGGGGAATGAAATCAAATTCTATGAATGCAAGAGGCCCGAAGACATCAAATTCGAATGTCCTCTCCTAAAGAAAGCCAATAAAAGGTTTAAGAAGAAAACTAATGCAATGGTGGCAACTTGGAGTGATAGCGATGATAGTTCGGATGAAGAGGATGTTGAAGAAGTTGCTAACTTATGTCTCATGGCAATTGGAGACGATGAGGAAGAAGAATACAATGAGGAGAATGAGGTATGCTTGAATGCCAATGCGAAGACAAACACTTGGTAACTTAATAGTGGTTTCTCCAAACATATGACCAGAGACAAAAGTCAATTCTCCAAACTTGAACTCAAAAGTGGTGGATATGTAACATTTGGAGACAACTCAAAAGGCAAAATCATAGGTAAAGGTGAAGTGGGTAAGGAACCTTCACCAATTATTAAAAATATTTGTCTTATTGATGATTTGAAGCATAACTTGCTAGTACTAGCCAATTGTGTGATATGAATAATTGTGTTGTATTTGAATCATCTCATTGCATCATTCAATGCATCAAGGATAGAAAAGTTTTATTCATTGGCCATAGGCATGAAAATGTTTATGTTGTGGATTTGAATAACTCAAAATCTTTCAATGAAAAATGTCTTTCGGCTTTCAATGAAATTGCTTGGATTTGGCATAAAAGATTGGGACATGCAAGCATGGATTTGATTGCAAAACTCTCTAGAAAAGACTTAGTTAATGGTTTTCCAAAATTGAGGTTTGAAAACAATGTTGTGTGATGCTTGTGTTAAAGGAAAACAAACTAGAACTTATTTTAAAAGCAAAAGCATGATTTCAACATCTAGACCACTTGAGATATTGTATATGGATTTGTTTGGTCCTACTTATACCATAAGTTTAGGTGGTAAACAATATGCATATGTCATTGTAGATGATTTTTCACGTTTTATATAAGTGTTTTTCCTTGCACACAAAAATGAAGCCATTTTTGCATTCACCAAATTTAGTAGAAGGGTTCAAAACAAAAAGGGATACACTATTGTATCTATTAGAAGTGATAGAGGAAGGGAATTTGATTGAGAGCCATTTGAAAATTTTGGTAATGAACAAGGTATCGAACATAACTTTTCAGCACCTAGTACTCCTAAACAAAACGGTGTTGTTGAGAGGAAAATAGAACATTATAAGAAATGACTAGGACAATGTTAAGTGATAATGATCTTCCTAAATACTTTTGGCCGAAGCGGTCAATACCGCTTGCTGCATATTGAATAGGGCATTGATTCGATCCAAACTTAAGAAAACTCCATATGAGCTTTGGAAAGGAAGAAAGCCCAACATTTCATACTTTTATGCATTTGGGTGAAAATGTTTTGTTCTTAATAATGGAAAAGAAAATCTTGGTAAATTTGATGCAAATTCGAATGAAGCTATTTTCCTTGGTTATTCTTTGATTAGCAAAGCTTATAAAGTTTTTAATAAGAGAACTCTTAAAGTTGAAGAGTCTATGCATGTTGTGTTTGAGGAATATAACCATTATTTGTCAAGAACTTGGGATGGTGATGATGATATAGATATTGTCAACAAAATGGATGAGCTTTGCATTGATGACAAAGTGGACAATAATCAAGAAACCAAGGATTTTAACGAAGAAAAATTACATAGTCATCAAGATGTTCAACAACAATAATATGAAGACCTTCCAAAAGAATGCAAATTTGCTAAAGATCACCTAAAAGAGCAAATTATTGGTGATGTATGAAAAGGGGTAACAACTAGATCTTCTACTTATCTTGATATTGGTAATGTTGCCTTCGTTTCTAAAATAGAGCCTAAGAATGTTGATGATGCTTTGAATGATGAACATTGGTGTATTGACATGCAAGAAGAGCTCAACCAATTTGAAAGAAACAGTGTATGAGAACTAGTTGCTAGACCTAATGATAAGACCATTATTGGCACTAAGTGGGTGTTTAGGATTAAAACCGTTGAAAATCAAAAAAATGTTAGAATTAAAGCTAGACTTGTTGCACAAGGTTATAACCAAGAAAAGGGCATAGATTTTTATGAGACATTTGCTCTCGTTGCTAGATTAGAAGCCATTCGCATCTTATGTGCATTTTCATGTTTTAAAGGTTTTAAACTTTATCAAATGGATGTGAAAAGTGTGTTTTTAAATGGCTATTTGAAAAGGAAGCGTATGTTGAACAACCTCTCGGTTTCATCGATCACAAATTTTCAAACCATATGTTTAAACTTACTAAGGCCTTGTATGGATTGAAACAACCTCCAAGAGCTTAGTATGAAAGGCTTAGTAATTTTCTTCTTGAAAAAGGTTTTAGAAGAGGGAAGGTTGACACAACACTTTTTATTGAAAACAAGCATCATGATATGTTAGTTGTACAAATATATGTTGATGATATTATATTTGGTTCTACTAATGAGTGTTTGTGTGAAGAGTTTGCAAAAGACATACACAAGTAATTCAAGATGAGCATGATGGGTGAGTTAAACTACTTTCTCGGATTGCAAAAACAAAATTGAAAGACGACTTCTTCATCAACCAATCAAAGTACATTGGAGATCTCTTGAAGAAATTTGGTATGGAGAATGCAAGACCTTGTTGCACACCAATGGGCACAACCACAAAACTCACAAAAGATAAGATAGGGAAACTCGTGGATATAAAGCTATATCGAGGGATGATCGGTTCTCTACTTTATCTTACCGCTAGTAGACCGGATATAACGCATTGTGTGTGTTTATGTGCTAGATTTCAAACTTGCCCTAAAGAATCTCATTTGATTGCCGTTAAGTGTATTTTTTGCTATCTTATTGATACTCGCTATGTTGGTTTGTGGTATCCCAAGTGTGACAATTTTGATGTTGTTGGTTATTCATATACGGATTATGGTGGTAATCAATTAGATAGAAAGAGTACATCTGAAACATGTCAATTTCTAGGATATGCACTAGTATCATGTTGAAGAATTTTCTGTCTATACTTTGTTTGAATTTGGAGAGCAGAAGAGACTTGAAAGAAAATCAAAAAATCAACACCAAGAATTTATAGTGGTTCGACCAACTTGATGCCCACGTCCACTACCTAAGTCTCACCACTTAGGATTTCCACTATAACGGTAATTGATTACGACTCAATCCAATAAAACCAATACAACGAGGTTGATTCCCAGCTCAACACCTCTAAGGCCCTCACAATGTTGTTTTGCTTAGGCTCACAACAAACCTCTACAATGTTGTTTTCTATAGGCCTACAACAAACGTATCTCAAACTCTCTAAGTGTTTACAAAATGGTTTACAAAAGATGAAGCTCTATACTAGAGTTGAATGTTTGAGTTTGATGCTTGAACTTTGATCTTGATTTTGTGTTTTTATTTGATGCAATTGATAGGATGTTTGGCTTAATGAATTATGATGTTGTTCAACATGTTTCTGGCCTTCTCTTGATGTATTTATAGCTATTCAATCCAATATGACTATTGGTAAAGAGAATATAGCCGTTGGAGCTCATTTAATGCAGTTTGTTGCTGTCTAGAAGTCTTTAACGTACGTCCCAAATGATCCAACGTACGCCGATCATATTTGAACCCAGATAACGTACATTTTAGGTGTCTTACGTACGTTGTACATGATTTACGTACGTTATAATTGCTTCACGTATGTCATTTTGAGTTCCAGTGGCTTTAGTTTTCACTTAGATGCTTCACTACGTACGTTGCATGTTCCTTACATACGTTTTCACTTAGTTACATACATTATTGGTTGTGTTACGTACGTTTCAGTTGTGGCTTACGTGCGTTTTGTGCACTTAACGTACGCTAAGTGCGCTAACAGCATTGTTTCACAATTCTGACCATTCCAACGTGTTTCTCCTCAACTCAAACGTTTTGTTCTTCATCAAAACCTTGTGTTCATCATCAAAACATGAAAGGAACTTAATGTTTATCACCCAATATCCAACAATCTCCCCCTTTTTTATGATGAAAAAACTTTGAAGAATTTAAGCACTACATCAAGGCAACTCAAATTTGATCAAGCATCATGAAAATGTGAATGAAAAAAAATTCTCCTCTTGCAAATAGATATATGAACATATTCAACATTTGCTTCCGTTCTCTAAACTCAACCAAGGCATCCTTGAGAAACTTCTTCAACAAGAACAATTAACACTAGCAACTTGAATTCAAAAGCTTCCAACGGTCATAATTTGTCTCCATTGGCTCTAAATTATTCTCAACAGTCATCTCCACATGTTTGGCTATAAATACCCTCAATAAGCTCAAGGGGAAAAAAAAGTGTTGAGTTCCTTTTGCTTACTCTTTTAGAACTAATTCCACAATTTTACTTAACTTGAGTTAGTTTCTCTCTTTGAACTTAGAATTGTGAATTCCTTTCGAGAGAATGTTTTATAGACGTCCTTGTAATATCATTGAGAGTTTGTAAGGTCTCCTAACTCTCATGAAGTTAGAATTTGTAAAGATTTTCAAACACTTGTGAAGATTGAAGTGTAGTTGGGTGTTTGCCCACTGGAAGCAAGTTAGTGTATTATTTTTAAGAGTAAGACAATGAAGAAAACCCTCCAGTTGATTCTTGGGAAATGGACATAGGTTTGGATTAAGTCGAATCACTATAAAACTCAGGTTTGATTTTCTCTTTCATTAACTCTTTATTTTACATTGTTATATTGCTTTATCTATCCATTTAATCTATGTTCTTCATTTTGAAAAAGAATTTTAAAAATTGCCTTTTTTAGAAAAGCAAGTAAGTGTTTATTAGTCTACAACTACTGATGGAGTTTTGTGTCCTTGTAATAATGTTGTTTAATAAAAGGAAGTTGTGATGCTTATAATCATTTTTACAGACTTGAAAGGTTTAGAAACAAAATTTAGTGTTTGCTTTTTTTTCCTTTGATAAGTCTACACCCTCGAAATATTATTCATCTAGATCAAAAAAAAGTCTAGAAAAACCATGAAGTGAAAAGATTACAGAGAGTAATCTAACTTATCACAAACCTAAAAAATTGATTACTCTGGCGGATATCAAAATCAGTCACTAAGCCATAGATATCATTCGAGCGTAGGCTTCCTCTGGGGCCCCAGTCGATTAGTTTTTGTGGTAGCCTTGTGCTTGGTAGAATGAAGTGGATCGAACCTTGGTGTGTGGAATGCTCCTTTAGATTGTGTTGTCTTCTCTACTGCCACCTCAGTATGAACCGACGTCGAAGCTTTAGATTGTTGGGCCTCACAACTTGGTGTCCTTGTCTAATTGCTTCCGTGGGAATTTAAAAATTATAAAATTACATAGCCTGTCTTTTTTGTGCATTTAAATTTCAATAAATGAAACAAAAACCCCTTTAAGTTCTATTATGCAACAGTTTGAATTAAAATATCACAAATGGAATACAGTGAGTAAACTGTACGCACTATATAAGCCCCATCCTAATTGTACATTTCTCTCTCCTTCTTTCGCCTCACTTTTCTCTCTAATTTCTCTGCCTCTTTCTCCCTTCTCTTTATCTTTATTGCCTCAATTCTATCTCTCTTCTCTCTCTTTGGTCCGTTAATTTCTCTCTTGTTTCTATATCTCCTCCTTAATCCTACTAAAAGGAATCAGGTGGTGGCATCAACAAACCGGGAAGACCAATGAGCTTGATCATGACTTCAGTAATGGCATCAATGAACAAAGAGAGAGGCAATAACAAGAGACCAACATCGTGGTCTCTCAAAAATAAGAAATAGAAAGAAGAGAGAGTGTGAGACAGAGAGAGCAACTAGGAGAGAGATAGCGAGAGAGATGTGGCACGACCAATAGATAGGAATAGAGAGAGGCGGCCTGGAAGGGGCTGTGGCTAGGGTTTCAAAATCCTAGCCGTCACACCATGGACATGGAGGAGGAAGGCGATCTCACTTTTTTGGAACATTATACTTG
Organism: Flueggea neowawraea; assembly: GCA_948243855.1. Taxonomy (NCBI): domain Eukaryota; kingdom Viridiplantae; phylum Streptophyta; class Magnoliopsida; order Malpighiales; family Phyllanthaceae; genus Flueggea; species Flueggea neowawraea. The sequence goes on from CAODLS011505224.1 coordinate 6,800, forward strand.
TAGTCCCTATAATTTTGTAAAAATGTAAAATTAATCCCTAGCTTAATTTTTTTATTAAATTATTTCAAAAAAATAAGTTTTAAATAATAATGTTTAATGAAGTTGGTATTGTGCTCGGATTGTACCTATTTTGTACTCATAATTATACCAAATAACAACAAAATATTGAAAATGTTTTTAATGTACTCATTTTGTACTCACTTTTTGCAAGCATTATTTGGTGTTGTACTCATTTTTGTACTAGTAATTTTGCCAAATAATAACAAAATCAAAATAATTTTTAAATTTTTATCTTATACTCATTTGTAAGTAGTTTTCTGTGATTTACTTGTTTTGTATTCGTAATTTTACCAAAGAAAACAAATTAAACAAAAAAAATAAAATTAATATTTTGTACTCAAATTATACTCGTAAATATTATTTTGTACTCAATTTGTACGCGTAAATTATTTTTTCTTGTACTCGATTTGTACACATTTTGTATGCATTCGTTGATATTAATTTTGTAAGTGCTCAAATTTTCAAGCATATGGTCAACACATGATCAATTTTCTAACGTATGGTCAAAAAACAGTTAAATTGAAGCATTTTTAAAATACCTTTGTTCTGTATTTATATTTGTTAAATGATTTTAAATGTTGTTGTATTTGTGAAATTCATGCCTTTTTTTTGTTCTTTTGTGTGATTCTCCCTTTAAAAATCCATGTTTAGTATGGGTCATTTTCACATACACATAGCATATATTTGTAATTTATGAATTTAAGGGGCCCAATTTTAGCATTTTAAGTAAAAATTACAAAATTAGGATTTAAAGCACCAAAATGTATAAATTATAGATTTACAAACTTGTTTATATGTTGTTTAAAACGTGTTTAGAATTTATTTAGAATCTGCTTAGAATTTGTTCATTTTATAGATTTGTTTAAAACTTGTTTATATGTTGTTTCTTGTCTTAAAACTTGGATTTTGTTTATATATTATTAATATATTGTTTATAAGTTGTTTATTTATTGAAATTATCATATAAATAATATATCAAAAATATATAAACAATATATAAAAAACAAATCAATAACATATAAATTATAGATTTGTTTATATGTTAGTCTCAACATATAAGCAACATATAAAAAAGATATTAACAATATATAAACAACATTCAATCAAACAATATATAGGCAATAAACAATATATAAGCAACATATAAATGAAAACGCTTAAAATTTGAAAATACAGAAAAACGTCAACAACATACTAACAACATATGAACAAAACTGTAAATCTGAAAATGCATATATGTGAATCTGAAATTTCACGCACGTACGGACGAAATATTGAAAGTTATATCTGTAATAAGCATACCATATTCTACTGAATAAATATTGCAATTTTTTTTCTGTTATATCCCGTAATTACCACATTTAGTATTCCCACTTTTATGGTCCTAACCTTGATCCAATTTGGCCCTTTTGTAGATGGGTTCCTATCAACAGCCGACCCATTAACTTCCAAAGATTTCGATGAAGAATCCCCAGAGTCTGAGGAGGAGAGATTTAGGGCATCAACGATATTGTGTGAATCCGTTGCCGAGATGTTAGCTGATGAGAGATGGTGATTTATTTGATCCTGACAATACAGATTGCCGACTGAAGGAATTCCTCGGTTAAGCCACAAATAATCGGGATTGACAGATGGACCAATTGCTTGAAAGAAACTTAAAGACCAATAACAAAGAGGAATCCCATAAATATTAATCCAAGTCAATCTTTACTTGCAAATATAGGATGGTCAGGAGAACGAAAAACTCGAAAGAACTCTTGGAGAGATGGATTCCGATATTCATTAAAAACACTCAAATATTTGATGGAGTTGAAAGTGATTAGAACCTCTCACCCTCCTAGGAAAGAAACTGAATTGAAGTTAACCCGAATTTGAGCAAGAATTTTCCAGACCTTAACAATATCCGATATCCATATCTAGCCAAGATTGTTCCTCCTAAAGAAATCTGAAATGTAGGCTTAAGAGATCGCTTGAGAGCACCTGCATAAGAACCAAAGGCATTCAAAGTGATATGAGGACCCTGAGGTGTGCTATACCTTGTGAGAGTGGGGTGGGCTTGACTGGATAGCTAGAAGGATTTGTAAGCTGGTTGGTCGATCCTTGTTGACTCTCTTTAAAGGGAATCTCGAAACTAAGGCTCGGAGCCTGCAACCTCCTATTGCAATGGTGTTAATCTTCCGAATAGCAGTAGAGAGATAGAAATCTTGATGAAGTGACACAAAGCCAATAGAAGGCCCTTGATGTTTTGCTTTTTTTCCATGCGAACCACGGCTTGGATCCATATGTGTTGAGAGTCTGTTGAAAGCCATTAATAGTCCATTGTGGATAGCTAGAAGGATTTGTAAGGTAATATTTGTTTTTGTCCTACCAATATGTTTTGTCCTGTTATGGAAGTCTTATGTAATGGTTATTGTTAGTTTCATTAATGATGTGTTCAAGTAGTTTTGGAGTAAAAAATAAATGATAGTTCTTATTCTATGTCATTGTTAGACTTGGTATATCAAGTTATCCTTCATTCTCATATTCGACATGTTATTGATTTGTCTTTTGTCAGGGTTTGCATGGAGCAGAAATTGCTGTAAATGGTGAATCTGAACAGGAAGATTTTGTCCTACCAATATTTTTGGAAGCTTTGCTTGAAGAGGAACTTGATGTTAATAGTTGTGTCTCAACCAAGCAAGATCTTATAAGTATAAAGAGACTAATCAATTTGCTGTTACAAAAATCCAATATAAATTTAATCTAATTTAGATAAAATTTGTGTTGCATGCAGGCTAGCAACGATATGGCTTCCATTGAGCAAGGTAAATTACAACAAAAACTGAATGATATGAGTTTGTGTATGGAATACAAGTGATTTTTGCACCACTTGAGGCGGTCTCCAATCAGGAAATCCAACAAAAACAGAATTACTATATCTCTTATTTTGAACAAATTAGTACATTCATGGTTGAGTTGTTGTTTACACTCAAACTGAGAAGGGAAAACTGAAAGAGGCCTGCGAGAGGTACAGAACTGAAAAGATTGCCCTCATGGAGAAATTGGAGATTATGGAGAAACTTGTAGAGAAAAATGCTCTTTTGGAGAACTGCTTGTCAGATTTGAATGTCGAGATAAAAGGGGTCAGAGAAAAAGTTGTCTTTAGAAGAATACTGTCAATATCTATTAGGAGAAAAATCAACCCTTGCTTCTGAGAAGGCAACATTAGGGTCTGAATTGCAGGATGCAACAAAAAATTTGGACAAACTCACAGAAAAGAACAATAGTTTGGAGAATTTCCTCCTTGATTCAAATGCTGAACTTGAACAATTGAGGGTAAAGTCGAAAAATTTGGAAGACCTATGCAAGTTGCTTGAGAATGAGAAACTTGGTCTGGTTGTAGCTAAAGACGGGTTAATTTCACAACTAGATGTCTCGCAAAGTAAAGTGGATCACATCGAGAAAAATTAGTCTGAGTTAGAACACAAATATTTTAGCTTGGAGAAAGAGAGGCAGCTTGCAGTTCATGAATCAGAAGACCTGCGGGATAATTCAGATACTTTAATTGAGCGAGTCCAACTTGCAGATATGGCATCAAAAATTTGTTCACCGGAAAAAGAAGTTGAATGCAGGAACAAAGAATATGAAGAGGAACTGGACAAAGCTGTGAATGCTGAGATGGAGATCTTCATTTTGCAGACATTTGCTAAAGATGTTGAAGAGAAGAATTTTTCCATCTTGCTTGAGTGTCAAAAACTCCTGGAGGCATCTAAACTGTCCAAGAAACTTATTTCTGAATTGGAGAATGAAAATCTTGAACAACATGGGGAGTTGAAATCATTGTTTTCTCGAGGAACTGAGGATGAAACTTTATCTTGTGACAAAGACTTTTGAATTCAACGTTGATAAGCAGTGCGGAGATAAAGCTCAACAAGACAAAATACTTCTTGATAATGTTCTTGAAATGCTTCAAAAAACACAGGAGTTTCTGTGCAAGGTACAAGATGAAAACCAGCAGTTGGGTATTGAGAAACTGTCCTTGTTACCCTGATTGAACAATTACAGCAAGAGATATCAAGCCTTGTGGAAGCTAAGAACAGCCTTAATAATTAGTTAAGGGCTACATCTGAGAAATTGTTGCTTTCACAGAGTGACGGCAAAAAACTTACGGCACTAAATGAGGAATTGAGGTTGAAGATAATGGAGGGAGACCAAAC
>CAODLS011505234.1:0-31854 GCA_948243855.1 Flueggea neowawraea
AATAAAAATAACTATTAAATATTAAAAAGTATAATATATGAAATTATGAACTCAAATTATCAATAAAAAATACTTCGATATATTTGATTTTATCAAGGAAAAAATTGAAATATTATTAGTCCAAACACCTAAAAAAAAAAATCGAGTCTAAACACAAAATAAATAAAAATAAGCAATAAGAAGAACGTGATCTAATTCTTAAATGATAAAAATAATAAGACGTAACAATTGACATTAGGTTAAAATAATATTAAAGATAAATTAGGTATTAAAATAATATGTTATGATATAATTGATATTAAATTTTTTTATTCTTTACGTAAAATTCACGATAACAGTCCAATAGAGTATTACAAATTTACTTAAAATTAATATAAAACTTAATTCTTCAAAATCCTTTTATTAAAACTTTACATTTCTCCTAAACAAGAGTCAATTTTTTAAAATTTTTTATAACATTTTCATTCCAACCAAAATACTCCTCCCAAACAGAGTACAAGTAATCAAACCTGATAAGCTAAAAAATTTGAAGTCCATAACTCCGATATTAAAAATTCGGTACATACCGCACATAAACCCTGTTACCACAATTGGTAAACAAATTTCATTCTTTAAAAACTTATATTAAATTAAGAAAAAGAAAGAAAGAGACGAACCTGCGCATCGGAAGGTGAAAAGAAGCAAAGCAGTGTCGTCGGTGTCAAACAATTGTTTTCTTCCGCTGTAAAATTCGTCTTAAATCAAAGCAATTAGAAGAAAGAGAAGGGTTAGAATAAAGAGAAGGCTTGGGAAGGTGAAGAGAGGCAGAGGCCGATGCAACTAATCCACCGTATAATTAAATCTGAAGAGTTGAAAGAACAATTGTAAAAGCTCTCACCTCCAGAACCAATTAATTCGGTCCAACCCATGGTCGACCATGGACTCGTGATGGACAAAAACCACTACCTGAGTTTCAAAATCAACGCGAATAGGAGTGTGGTAGTGATTGAGGTGAAGAGAAACAAAGGGGAGTCGTCGGTGAGGTGAAGTAAAAGGCAGAGTTAGCACGATTAAAGATAGAGGAAGAAGAGCGGGGGAGAGAATAAGAAGGAAGAGGCAGAACAAATTAGGATTAAGAACAATGTCAAGAAAGGAACAAACGGCAAAGAGAAGCAGAAAAGCAAGGTGGGAGCTAATACATGAAACGACGTCATTTTCATATTAGAAGAATTAAAATTGCTTAATATAGGAAATGTGTCACTTAATGCAAATGCCAGGTGCCCAAAAAATAAATTGCCAAATATCAAATTTATGATGTCAATATTTGCTGGTTTAGTGTATATATATATATATAAATAATGATGAGACCAAACGAATAATAACACCCACACCGATAAAAACACATGGAAAAAGAAAAGAGAATACGAAAAAAATTTAATCCAAAACTTAAATTACGACCTCTTTAATTCACTTAGTTTAGAATTTTTATGATACAAAAAAATTAAGCTTCAAAACTTATTTATATGAAAAAAATTGTTTGGAAATCATATTTTTAAGTGATGTATGATTTAGGTCCTTACAAAACTCACTCTTAATCAATTCAGGATTTAGAGACTTATCCCAAAAATAATAATTAAATTTATTATATTATTATATCTATAGTGTTTGGTGGAATAGGATAAAATAAGGGTAATATTCAAAAATCTATCAAAAAAAATTTCTTCATTTTTTGAAATACATATAATGGAAATAACATAATTTAAAAAACCCCACAAATATTAACGAAATAAAACAAATATTTTCTCTCATAGTGTTAAGTTATTAAACTGACTTGTAGTGCACTTAAATCAATTTAATTATTAATTTGTTGTATGTTGGTGTTGAAGTTTACTTCAATGTTAAAGAATTGTGAGTTTGATTTTGAATGGTAGTAAATAATATAACTTATTAAAAAATGTTGCTAGACATTCACACCTATATTTAAATATATTGAATTAAATTATAATGCTCACTAATTATCATTTTAATAGAACTAGCAAATGACATCAATATTGTAACTGTTGATGTAAACCATTCTAGTCCTTTGATACAACGTTTGCTGTGGGACTCAATGTATATCTTTGCAGAAGCTTTGCTCTCTCGTTGGCCCTTCAACAAGTTAATTAGAGAAAAGGCTCTCCAACTTGTTATGAAAGTCATTCATAATGAAGACGAGAATGGTCATTACATTACTCTTGGGGAAGTGCAAAAGGTAACTAATTTGACTTTTCTCAGAACATCCAATCCACCCGCATATTTTCTGGTCAATGTGAAAGGCACATTGAGTTTTTTTTTTTGGTTTTCAATGAAAAGCAATTGTTTTTGATCTGCAATGAAAGGCAATTGAGTTTGATACTATGAATACTATCCAATTTAAGGTGCTATTTATGCTTGCTTGTTGGGTGGACGATCCCAATGGAGATTACTTTAAGAGACATATTGCCAGAGTTCAAGATTACCTATGGATCGCTGAAGACGGAATAAAAATAATTGTAAGTATAAATACTAATTAACAATCCTAGCCTCTAGATTGTTGTTTCATATTTTAAAATTTTGGGTTTAATATCGTGCTAAACTTTATTTTTTTTAAAAAAAAATACTTCTAACAAACTTATCAACTTCCAACACAAAAACTTATTCAAAATCAAATTGTATTGACTTAATAAAACTATTAGGACAAAACTATGTAGTTTTAATTTAACAAAAGACTTGAAAATATTTTTTAGCATAAATGACAGTGGATCACAAACGGGTATTTTGCTTGACGAATATCAGGAACTAGCAGTTGAGAGGTTAAAACGCAACATCATAAATGACATAGGTATTTTATCAAGGTTTTTTTATCGGTAGGATTACATTTTGTAATCTTCAATCCGTAGGATTTACCAGAAGTTTTGTACTTGGTTGTACAAGGTTTTTTTTTTTTTATCTAGATTTTTACGGTATAGAAGAATAAACTTTTTCATGGTTGACTTATTGAATAGTATATATCACAAGCGCACAATAGATGAAGTAATAAAAATTTTTAGAGTATTCTCAAGGTGTCGAACTCACAGGGACATGACTAAATGTGATAGATCCTCAAATGAAAAAAAATGCAAAGAGTTGATTTTTGGTATTTTTAATAATGTAAAACACAAAAATAACAAGCAACAATATAAGGAACATTTAGACTTTCGAAACTCCACTAAGACTCATAATTACTACATTTATGAACGGGTTATGAGATTGAGTGTCCTATCGCTATTATCATCTAAAGCCTATTTTAAGTTCATTTAGACTATGTCTACATTTATTAGAAGGGTTACTTCGGCATCATCTAACTAAACTAGGCTCGTTAAACTCTTTCAGAAATTTCATCGAACACCTTGTGGGCATGAATATTTTCATTTCATAACCTAAAAAGTTCAATGCATGAAAATCTCATCTAATCTTCTTCTTTCAATCCTTCAACTAAACTTCTTAAAACAATCATTATGATGGCCAGTCACAACAATAATCAATTCATACACATAATTAAATCAAATCCAACAAAGACTACAAATACAACATTCAAGAACAACAAAATCTCTACAAATATGGCATTCAAGCACAAGAGATAAGTACTACAAAAATGGAAATGAAGAACATGAATCCCATTCATAAATATAGCAAAAGATGTCAAGTTTTACATCTCTTAGTCCTAACAAAAGATTAAGCCATCATGTTTATGTTCAACAAAATATGACAACAAATATTGTAATCCTAATAGGCACGACAATCCAAGAGGGGGTGAATTATATTTCTAGCAAGTTAAAAACTTTGTTTAAAATATTTTACCAACTAAAACAAATAACGAAGTTCTTTCAAATTAAAATCAAAGTTAAATGTGGAAGCAACTCAACATTAATGATCCAATCCACGCACAATACTATAAATCAAATGCAAATGCAAAGTAAGTAAGAGAGCACAAATTCGATTTGTAGTGTTTCAGTCATCCTTGACCTCTGTCTAGTCCTATAAATCCACTAGAGAATTTCAATATACTATCTCTTCACTTCCGGTTAGAGGGAAACTGTTTACAACACTTGTTTTTGCGTGATCAACAAACAAACTATTATACCTTATTTTTGCGGGCTAAAAAAACCGATCCCTAGTTTTTGCGGGCTCAAATAGAAAATTGAAACCACTTGTTTTCAAGAAAAAAAAAGCAAACTAAACCTCTAGTTTTTGCGAGTTTAACTAGAAAACCGTTACCCACTAGTTTTCAAAGGCTCATTAGTTACCACTCTTGTTTTTCTAAGGCACAACAAGAAAACCTATCAACCCCATGCATACAACCTTGCTTAATACAAAATTAACCCAAGAGTATAATAGATTTATGCTAACACCAACCCAGAAATAAGATTGCAAGGAAATAGCTCAAATGGGTTAGAAAGGTATAAATGAGAGAGAAAATAAATAGAAGTCTTGGCAAAGGTCTCTCTTTTGTTTTGTCACTCCTTCCTTCTGCTTTGGGACGTATATTTATAGCCACTTTTAGAAACATAACTGTTGGAAGCCTCGAAAAAGCCATTGTGAGAGAGTGAAAATTTTGATTTAAATGACGACACTGCCTTTTACGTGCGTTGTTGTTCATGCTACGTACGTTGATAGTTATATACGTGCTTTATGGCACCGTAAATACCCCGTCGAATTTTGATAGGATCATCTGTAGCCTTCCGTTCGATCTCAATTTGATCGAGGTTGATTGGGTTGTTGGTTAGGTGAGTAATGGTTTCATAAAGGTCACTCGAGTAAGCATCCTAGTGTTACTCAAGTGAAATGAACCATGAGTTACTTGAGTAAGCATATCCGTGTTACTTGAGTGAGATGGGACTTGGGTTACTCGAGTAAGCCGCGTTTCCAGATGAATTTCTTGGAAAATCTTACTATAGTAAGAGGAGGTGTTACTCTAGTTAGAGAGGTGTCACTCGAGTGAGGGAGTGTTGTCACTCGAGTGAGAAGGGCAAATTGAGGAATGACTCGTCATTTTGGGCAGGGGCCTATATATACCCTTACCCGATTCTTTCGGCCTAACACTCTCTCCAGTCATTCTACATCCTTCCTAGACATCTATTGATGAAAAATTGTGTTTCTATATCTCTCTTTTCATCATTTATTCAGGATTGTTCATATTAGTGTTTGGGGTAAAATGTTCATAGGTTTGATTCTGTGGTGTTGTTGTTATAAGGATGTTTTGGGGTTGTTAGATCATGCTTTTGGGTGTTTAAAACCTCTCATATTAACTTGTAATCATAAGGATTAAGGATGTTCATAAATAGGTATGAAACATCTCATTTTTTGTCAATTTTGGGGTGATTCCGCGTTGTTGTGATGGATTCAATCATAGATTAATGTTCAGGAGGTTGATTATAGGCAATGTGAGTATTTAGGCATGATTTTTATTGGTGTAATTAAGTGGATCGAAATCTGAGAATTTTTTGGCAGGGGGCTCACTCGAGTAAGCACTTGGCTTACTCAAGTAAGTCACATAGGTTGTCACTCGAGTAATCTAAAGGCTTACTCGAGTAAACCATGGGTTTGGGGGACCTAAGATGTAATTTTTATATTTTGGTAATTTCTAAGAGTTATGGGACTTATTTGAAGATTTTAACTACTTGAAGGATAAGTAAGACTCTTTGGGGACTGATTGATAAATTTTGAAAAGTTTGAGGGCTAAAACATAATTTTATTTTTTCTGGGACCAAACTGTAATTTTACGTAAATTTCAGATTTTGAATCCAAGGTGAGAGATTCTTATTCAGTATAGGTTTTTCAGTGTCCTCGAGCATCATCATCTGCATTTGCACATCATGCATCCGGTATTTTCACATTACCGCCTTTTGACATTTGTTGTGTTTGTATACGTATCTGTTTCAGCTTCTTGTGCCTGCCAGCACGAGCAGCCACCTGTTAGTGCGCTTGACTGGATCCTTAGACACATAGGTTGTGTCTTCAAACTCCATATAGTTTTTGTTGTGTCTGGCTATGATCTGAAACCAAACTAATAATTGAATTGGTTAATTAATAATCGAACTTATTAGACAACATGTGTTATACCTCATTTGCCTGCATTGTTTTTTTTTTTTTGCGTTCTTAGACCAATGTCGGACACTTTTACTTATTGGCTCAACACTTCTGCATGCTCAGTGCCAATTTTTCTTTCATTAACATGCTTTAATGAGTCAATAAGGTGTTTTGATCTTCATTAGCGTGCTTTTATGAATCTTTAGGTTGCTTTGTTGACAAATATCAACAAGTCTGCAATTTTGCACCTTTTTCATGGATGTTTTGCATTCATCATCATCAAAACCGAACTCAACAATCTCCCCCTTTTTGATGATGACAAAACATACATGAATTTGAACATCTATTCATCAATGACAAAATATGATCAGGTATTTCACTCCTTATCACTTGGTTACATCGACACAATAATATATGATGTTCAAAGCAAAAAAGATATCAAATGATAAATCACTTAAACAAATTTATGCACACTTTCCCAAATTCATGTACACTTCTCCCCTTTTTTGTATCATAAAAAAGGACATGAAAAATCAACATTTCCTCCAATCAATCAAAGTAATCAATAAGCACAAATATAACCCCCCCTCCCTAACCAAATGCATTTCTCAAATTAGTGATTTTGGAATTAAAACTCCCCCTTTTGTTTCAAAACATGCATATCAGTAAAAATATATCTCCTCTTTGAAAAAACAAATTCAATGCATGCTAATTGTAAAACATGTGATGTACGTAACTCAAATATGCAAGGATACCAATTGTAAAATACTAAAAATGCATATATACTTAATAAATTAAGAACGAGTTTGAGTTTAAGGAAAGGGTACCACATTTGTATGGGATGTCAAGCATATTCCTCCAACTTCATCATCACCAGGGAACTTGAATCATCATCAAGGAATCTTATTTTCCTCTTTGTGCTATGCTTCTTCAAATAAATGCCATCCAGTTTAACATGACCCAGTTCATGACATGCATAGCAAATGAGTTTGCTCTTCTTCTTGTTTGTCTCCTTTGCACTTCTTTCTTTATAAAGAAATTTGCAGAATCTGTCTGTGTGGTATTCCACATCATCAAGATCAATCTCATCATCATCATCATCATCATCATCATCATCCTCCTCCTCACTCGAGCTCTTGATGTACTTTGAGGCTTTGAATGCAATGCCTAAATCCTTTTTCTTCTTCTTCATCTTCTTATTACCTTCCTTCTCTTCATCTTCTTCCATACTCATTCATGAGTGAGTAATGAATCAAGTAACTCTTTTAAAGGTTGAGAATTTAGATCATTGGCTTCTAGAATAACATCTTTCTTAGAAGCCTATGATTTTGGTAAAGACCTTCAAATCTTCCTCATAATCTCAGAATTTGTATATGAATTTCCAAGATATTTGAGGCCATTAAGGATGTCATTGAAGCGATCAAACATTTCTTGAATATATTCTTCTTCCTCTATTTTGAACAACTCATATTTGTGGACAAGAAGAGGGATTTTGTTCTCCTTTACTTGGCTTGTTCCTTCACAAGCGAGCTCCAAAGTTTGCCAAATTTCTTGAGTAGCAATGCATTGTTGAATCTTTTTGAACTATGATTTGCTCAAAGAATAGTAGAGTATGTGCATAGCTTCATGGTTGTAGGAGATGCGCCTTTTGTCATTGTCATTCCATTCATCTTTAAGCTTCTTCGCCATTCTTCCATCTACAAGCTTTGTTGGCATAAATGGACCTTCTTCAACAACATCACATATATCCACATTTTTTTATTGTAGGAACACCCTCATCCTTGTGTTGCAATAGATGTAATCGCTGCCAGCAAATAAAAGAGCTCTATTAATTGTCAAACCTTCATATCTAGAAATATCATTCATCATTGCCATTTTTGGAGTCTTTAACTCTTTGGATGTTAAATCAAAAGAAATATCAAGAGTACAAGCGCTGATACCAATTGTAATCCCAATAGGAATGTCAATCCAGGTGGGGGGAAGGTGAATTGGATTTCTAGCAAGTTAAAAACTTTGTTTAAAATCTTTTGAAAACTAACACAAAAAACAAAGTTCTTTCAAATTAAAATAAATGTTAAATGCGAAAGCAACTCAACATTAAAGATCCAATCCACACCAGTAAATATAAATCAAATGCAAATGCAAAGCAAGTAAAAGAGAGTAAGGGAAGATAGCACAAATTCAATTTATAGTGATTTGGTCATCCTTGACCTGCGTCCATTTCTCTAGATCCACTAGATAATTTCAATTCGCTATCTCCTCACATATGGGTGGAGGAAAATAGTTTACAACACTTTTTTTTTGCGGGATCAACAAACAAACCTTTACATCTTGTTTTTGCGGGTTCAACAAGAAAATCGAATCCCTAGCTTTTGCGGGCTCAAATAGAAAATTGAAATCACTTTTTTTTAGGATAAAACAAGCAAACAAAACCTCTAGTTTTTCCTGGCTTAACTAGAGAACTGTTACCCATTAGTTTTCTAAGGCTCACTAGTAATCACTCTTGTTTTTCTAAGGCACAACAAGAAAACATATCTACCCCAGGAAAACAACCTTGTATGATACAAAATCAACCCAATATTATGATAGATTTATGCTCACACCAACCCAGAAATAAGATTGCAAGTAAATAACTCAAATAGATTAGAAAGGTAGAAATGAGAAAGAAAATAAGGAGCAAGTCTTAGCAAAGGTCTCTCATTTGTTTGTAACCTCCTTCCTTCTGCTCTAGGACGTCTATTTATAGGCACTCTTTGAAATATAACCATTGGAAGCCTTGAACTAGCAGTTGTGATAGAGTGGAAAATTCTGATTTAAATAACGTCACTGCCTTCTAAGTGCATTGTTGTTCATGCTACGTGCGTTGATAGTCATCTATGTGCTTTATGGCATGATCTGCGTGCGTTGTTCTTCATTCCAGAATTTCCAATTTCACCCAGACTTTCATTAATGCACTTTGTCAATCAATAAGGTGCTTTTTCATTCTCCCAGACTTTCATCTTTGTCAATAAATAAGGTGCTTTGTCATTCTCCAAGACTTTCATCAAAGTGCTTTGTCAATCAATAAGGTGTGTTGCTGATTATCCAATTTCACTCCTTTAATAATGACATCATATTGTACGAGCAATATTCAAATTTGAAATCCCGATGGGCGTCTCACCTTTGTCATCACCTGAAGCTCATCAACGTGCGTTGCTACTCGTCTACATGCATTGATCTTCTCATTAAAGCTTGCATCTTTAATCAATCTCTGTAATAATGCTCAGATCATTAGATAACATTTGTTGTACCTCATTTGCATGTGTTGGTCCTCATCTACGCGTGTTGTTTGTTCTTCTGCGTTCTTAGACCAATGTCTGGCACTTTCGCTTCTTAGCTCAACACCTCTGTGTGCTCAGATGACAATTTTGGATGCGTTAATGGGCTTTAATGAATCAATAAGGTGCTTTGATATTCATTAATATGCTTTAATGAATTGATACGGTGCTTTGTTGATAAATATCAGTAAGTTCGCAATTTTGCACCTTTTTCATGGATGTTTTGGATTCATCATCATCAAAACCAAACTCAACAAATATCAACATAAAACATGATAGCAATAAACTATTTGAAGATAGAAGAGCCGATGGGACTATGTATAATAACCAAGTTTGGAACTTGGTGGATCCACCTGATGGAGCCAAAATCATTGATTGTAAATGGATTTACAAGTTAAAAGCCGATGGGATCTTCAAAGTAAGACTTGTTGCAAAAGGTTTTAAAAAAACTCATGGTATTGACTATGATGAAACCTTTTCAACAGTGGTCATGCTTAAATCCATTAGGGTTCTTTTAGCCATTGCAACATATTATGACTATGAGATATGACAAATGGATGTCAAAACCGCTTTCTTAGATGGAAACCTCCTTGAGGATGTGTACATGACACAACCTGAAGATTTTTTCAATCCACAGAATCCTAAAACGGTATGCAAGCTTGAAAGATCCATTTATAGATTGAAGCAAGCATCCCAAAATTGAAATTTTGTTTTGATGAAGCCGTCAAAGAGTTTGGTATCATCAAGAATGAAGATAAATCTTTTGTATACAAGAAGGTTAGCGGGAGTGTAGTAGTATTCTTAGTCTTGAATGTTGATGACATCTTAATAATTGGAAACGACATTCCAACCTTGTAGGGTGTCAAGACTTGACTATAAAAGTGTTTCACAATGAAAGACTTAGGTGAAGCCTCACATATCCTAGGGATACAAATCTATATAGATATATCTAAGAGGCTAATTGGACTAAGTCAAAGTGTGTACATTGATAAGGTGCTAAAAAGGTTTAGCATACTGAATTTCAAGAAAGGAATGATTCCCATGGTTCTTGAAAAACTATTGAACAAGGGAGGTTTTCTTACAACAAGGCAAACCAGAGATTATATGAGTAAGATTCCATATGCTTCTGCTATTGGATCTATCATGTATGCCATGCTTCGTACACGCCCTAATGTCGCTTTTGCGTTAAGCATAATTAGTAGATTTTAGTCCGATCCAGGTGAAAGTCACTAGACTGCAGTCAAGAACATCCTCAAGTACTTGAGAAGAACTAAGGATGTATTCTTGGTCTATGAAGGACAAGAAGGCCAACTAGTCCTAAGTAGTTACACTGATGCTGGATTTTAGTCTGACCATGATGATTTCAGATCACAATCTGGTTATGTGTTTTGTCTGTGTCAACTGGAGAAGCTCCAAGGAAGACACTGTGGCCTATTCTACTACAGAGTATATGTACATAGCCACGTTTGACGCAACAAAGGAAGTTGTTTGGCTCAAGCAGTTCATCACTACTTTGGATGTTGTCCCAAGCATCGCAAATCCAGTAGACTTATATTGTGATAACAATAGGGTCATTGCTCAAGCCAAATAGCCCATATCACATCAAAGAACTAAGCACATAGTTAGGCGATCACATCATTCGAGATATAGTTGAAAGATGAGATGTCAAGATATGTAGAGTTGGTACTAATGACAATGTAGCATATCCTTTAAAAAAGGTTCTCCCAAAACTGAAACATGAAAGACACATTAGGTCTTTAGGTATTAGGTTCGTGCTTGATTGTGACTAGTGCAAGTGGGAGATTGTTAGTTTTAGTTCCCTGGTCCAATCATTTATGTACATTATCATTCGATTTATCATTTAATAAAGAGACATTTCACTTTATATCTATGAAATATTATTACATGTTTTATGAAGATAAAATCTCCATCAATAGTTTATTCTTTCTTATCTCATCAAGTATGAATTGATAGTAAAACCTTAAGGTTAAAGGGAATACTATTCTAAATGTCCTTAATCGATTGTTATCATGGGAATGATAATGAATTAAGATTAGTATGTTGCTAAGTGAATAATCATGTTTTATTGATTATGGATATGAGATATCACTTAGAATATAGATACATGTTAATGAACATGTATTGGACTGACCCGCTATGAAAGCACTTCATGGATTAATGTCACAAGTAGCTTTCATGTAGTGGTGATGTTTGAATCCTCTGACTGAAACTCGTTATAGGCTTCTACCTGAGGAATCACATGTTTTAACTTAGTCAAATGTTATCCATAATAGGATAACAATAAAGGCTATGATTGGATATGTCATGAATCTTGTAGAGGAGTGATAATGAGAGTGACGAATTTGTTCCTCTTATGAAGAGTGATATCTTTAGGCCACTTGATGAGTAGGATTGATGAAATGTATGCATACTCAAATAAATTGATAAAGAGTTATCAATTTCATTTGTCATATCAATTTACTCAGGATCAAGAAATACATTAAGCAAATAAGATTGACATGTAACCATGTCTTATACTTAATATAGATATTGTGAGACAAAATGACTAAATATCAAACTGTGAAGGGTAAACTCGGATCACCGATTCCACTTGATGTTGGGTTGTCAAAATGTATTACTAGATATCGCTTATAGACTGTGGGCCTACGTTTTGGGACAATGCCTATTGCCAATTTCGACTGTGCCTATTGGGTCACACACTAGAATGATTTGGATTGGCTGAAAAATATTCTCTCTTGTGGTAATTGAATTATTAAGATGATTAATTTGATAAATCATTAATAATTCATGATCTAATTCTTAAATATGATTTAAGAAATTATACATTAATGTATCGGGATTTTAATATAAGTCACTTATTAATCTTGTCTTGGGTAAATTTATGTGTGTCATAAATTCGGCCCATGTATATTATTAATAGAGCAGTTTATTTAGTGACAATGTATCACGAAATTAAAAGCCCGATAAACGTAGAAAAAGGCTTGGAAAATTCGGCATACATTAAAAGGATTAGGAGTCCTTATACTTATTGGACAAGGGATAGAAAACCTAGCTTAAAGGGACTAGGGTTTGGTGTATATAGGCCTAATTTCATATCCTAATTTTTAGAAGTGATTGCCAAATTTTTTCTCCTATATTTTAGGAGAGTGCAAAATTTTAAAGGAGGTTTAATAAACTAGGAGTCCATACTCTTATAGGACAAGAATTAGGGAAACCCTAGTGTGCCTCTTTAGGGTTTCTATGTGCCTATAAATAGGATTATCATTCTTCTATTTGACAGGGCTTGGCCGAATTTGTGAGTGCCACCACAAAGAGAGAAACCAAATTTTTGTGAGGCTAAGAATAGAGATTCGCATGCTAGTACACACTGTCAATCCAAGTGAGTTCATTCGTGTGGATATCTTTAGACACGTTCGAGCAAAAGGAACATGAGGAATAGTGCATCCAATTTTTTATACTCAAATATACATCAACAATCCATTTGCCATTCACACATCGAGCTTTGGTTTTAAGGTAAAACCACTAACCCTAATAATTTATGTTGATAAGCATGGATCCTTGGTGGAATTCTAGCTTTAAATTTTTGTTATTTTCACTATCATTTATGCTTATGAACGTCACAATTTAGTCGTGAATTCCAACAATTGCCACCATGGTCGTGGTCAACACCTTTTCTTGCCTCACACATTTTTCCTTCGAGTTCCTTTTTCGCTCTTTCATTCCCAATTCATCCAAAGCATTTCCAAACTAAATAAAATACAAAAAGTGTATAAATATGACATTAAATAGTCAATCATAGGTAAAAAATGTATAAATTATTGCTTGATTATAAGTGTAATTTTAGGATATATCAAACTCCACCCCACTTACTCAATGTTTGTCCTCAAGCATTCAACAAATCAAAACTAATCAAGGACCTCAATTCCTAATCACCCTCTTTACCCCCACATTATGTACTACCCAAATTGATATGCACTAAATATTCAAGAAAAGACACAACTGACGTCAAGTCAACCAACAACCTTAAAAAGATTGTCTCCACATTAGTAATGCCCACTAAAATGATGCCAAGTTCACACCCTCACAAGTTACACTCTCTCTCAAAGTGTTTAAGTGCAGTGGTTATGCTCAAATTCACCATTGAAAGGCTCTCCAAGATTTGGCATAAAGTCAAATCGTAACTACTATAATAATTCAAACCAAAACCCCGATAAAAAAAAAAGACTTTTAATGGCTTGTCATGGGCTACTAAAGGGTTTAATTAAATTGAGAGAACAATGACAAAACTAAGTGATACATGCCCTCACATAAACATACCAAGTTAATGCAAACTAAAATGAATTATATGTCTTTGCTTAATAAAACAAGACTGCCTCAAACAATTTACTACCCTTTTTCATTGGTTTTCTTCTTTTCTTCATTATTACTTTATTTTTCTCCTATTTTTTTCATTTTTTCTTTTCTTTTCTCTTTTTTTCTTCTTTGTTTGTGAGAAGAAAGCAACGTTACATTTCAGTACAAAAATAAAAGCTAGGTAGCTATGCTTCTTTACCATTAATCACAAAATCCATTTGCAAGACATGTCTAAATAAACATTAAAGCACGACATTAACATAAAAGACAACAAAAATTATCAACTTGGTAATGTATAGCTTAATAAAAATCTCTCAACTCAGGATGCAATTGTTGGAGGTTTACAATAAAGATGGGGATGGTTAAATCGGTTTAAAACAAAGAAAAGTTCAAGGCTCAAAAAGAGTGGAGAAGAGATTAATGTAATAGGTAGATGTTGAAGGAAAAAAGGAAAACAAAGGGTAAACAAACAATGCCTTTCATCGTTTCGGTATCTCAATTTGAAAAGGTGTGGTTTTCGAAATGCACTTCATAAAAAATCCTAGCAGGGCCCCGCTGTGAATGATGAATACACATATCAAGAACATAAAGTGTTTAATGTCTCAAAATCTCACAGGGTTGTGTGAAAATCCAAACTAATCCTTCTCAGTTCTAATACTAGGGGTTGTCTTTTTCTAAAGCTAAGGTGCATAGAAACCAAAGTTATACTCAAATGGGTATATAAGGGATCTTAGGTCTCAAACTAATTGAACATTAAAGTTCTTGAATATCAAAGACTAATCATCAAGTTGAATTTCAAGCATAAATTCAAAAATTTTGAGCATTTTCAAGCAAAATCACAAAAACATTCAAGCAAAATCACACAAACAAAGACATTTTCAAGCAATTAAACACAAACATTCAATAAACCACTCCCACACACTTATCTCGAACATTGTCCCAAATGTTCAACAATGTAAATATGAATCAGTATCAACAATAAAGACAATTACAATTTCAACATTAATCATAAAAGTAAAAGAGATAAGGTTTAGAATGATTCTCTAATTTTTGCCTTGCTTGCATTTGCTTTACCTTTGCATGAACGGCTTCACTTTTGGCTTTGAGTAAAAAAAAGGTTGGTGGACACAATTTCACATATAAACATGTAATAGGTGATACTCCTCTTAACCAATCTCAAAAGAAAATTTAAAACAGTGAAAATAAACGTGCACCTATACTAAAATACAGTGATACATGCACGTGCAATAAATGAAAGGATAAACATAGTTTAACATCATTGCGGACCAAAAGTAGTTTAATGTCATTTCATATGTATACATTTGATCTATTTGGGACGCCAAATAGTCCTCATAGTGGATGC
Source organism: Flueggea neowawraea (assembly GCA_948243855.1). Classification (NCBI taxonomy): domain Eukaryota; kingdom Viridiplantae; phylum Streptophyta; class Magnoliopsida; order Malpighiales; family Phyllanthaceae; genus Flueggea; species Flueggea neowawraea. The sequence goes on from CAODLS011505234.1 coordinate 15,121, forward strand.
CATGTATGATTTCAATCTTTTTCCATGAACCTTAACTAGTTTATGATTATCAAGCACAATGTCAATCGCACCACATGAATGTATGTTTGAAATAAAAAATGGACCACACCATGGAATATTGGGGTCATAAAGAAAGTGATTTGTGGAAGGAAAATAATAAACTTTTTGTCCTTATACAAGCTCACCCCTCAAGAAATAATCACTCTTTTCCCTTTTTGGTTTGTCATTTCGGCTCTTTACCCCTTCAAAATTATCATTTGTTCCTTTTGCATTTGATTTGGTTTCTTGTTTGGCTTTAAGGGTGGTTCTCTTGTTTTTTCAATGGATTCACTCTCACTCTCCTCAACATTTGATGGTTTTGGTGGGGGGTTAATGGTCAGCATGAAACAAGATTTTATTGCTTTAGCGTCATCAACACATTTATCATTTAAAAGCACATTCGAATTACTAAAGACATTAAAATCTTGAGTTTCATCTTCCAGTCTAAAACTCAATTTTCTCTTGCTAACATCAATTAACGCTCCCAACATTGCTAAAAATGGTCTTCCAAGAATCAAAGCGGGGTTTAAAAGCGTCATTCATTTCAAGCACATAAAAATAAGCAAGAATATAAAACTTACCAACAAGTTTTCCACAACTCCAAGCTGGTATTTGATGAAATATTTGGCAAGTTGGAGTGAAATTGTTGTTGGCACAAATTCACCAATCCCGAGCTTGTTGAAAATGGAAGAAGGCATCAAGTTGACTGCAGCTCCCAAGTCACACAATGATTTCTGAATATCCACATTCCCAGTTTTACATGGAATAATAGAGATATGTGGGTCTTTGATTTTTGGAGGTAATTTGTTATGAATCACGACACTGCACTCATTGGTCAAAGCAACCGACATAATCCTCCAATTTTTTCTTATTGAAGACAATTTTCTTTAAGAACTTAACATAATGAGGCATATGCGCATAGCCTCAATAAATGGAGTGTTCATTTGCAGCTTCTTGAACATTTTAAAAAACTTCAGGAAATTATCATCCACTTTTCGAGTTTTCAACCTTTGTGGAAATGGGATAGGAGGAATATATTGCTTTACGTCACCTTTTGGATCAAATGAGATATTTTTTTGTTGTACTTATTCTTTTTTCCTATCCTAAATTTTATGATTGGGCTCTTCCACCATTGGCGTCTTCCCTTTCTCCTTGCTGGGTGTATCTTCCTCCTTGGGATCATACCCCACACTTGTGTCATCTCCATGATCTTCCTCACTTACCAACAAAATGGCCATCAAGCTCTCTTTTGGATTGACTTCTGAAGTGCTTGGCAATTTTTGCTTCTCACGATCTAAAACTGTCTTAGCTAGTTGACCAACTTGCCTTTACAAGTTCTATATAGTTGTTTTTTGAGTTTGAACAATTTGGTCCACCTTTGTATCCATCTTACTCATATATTGCATTAGAAGGTCTTCTAGAGGTGGGTTGTTCTTGAATATTCTGTTGCAGTGGTGGTGGTGGTGGTTGTTGTTGTTGGAATGGTGGCCTCGGCTGAAACCCCGAGAGTCCCAATGGTCTTGCTTGATTGGCACTTTGAGAGAACTTAGGGTGGTTACACCATTCCAGATTATACGTGTTGGTGTAAGGATCATTCTTCAGTTGGGGCTTCTCAAAACCTCCCATATAATTCACTTATTCCATCCCAAAATTAATACCTAGACCATACCCACAAATTGCATCACTATGCCCCATTACTCCACAAAAAAAGCATTGTTTTTTAACCATAGTTCTTTGATTGATCAACATATTCAACTTTCTAGACACTTCATCAATTTGAGAAACGAAGTCAGAAGAAGAAGTGTTTACCTCATGATGGTGGCAAGCATTTCATATATATCATACACCTCATCTGCCGTTTTGTCACCAAAGTAACCACTCGATGCAGTATCTACCAAAGTCTTCCCGTGCATAGTCAATTCATCATAGAAAAACTGAATGATACGCCAAAGAGAATTGGTGGTGTGGGGATTGCCTCAATAGCATCTTGAAATGCTTCCACACTTCATGGAATGGCCCACCCTCCATTTGGGAGAAAGAGCAATTTTTTTTGTGCAATTAAACTGTGTTTTGGGGAAAAAGTATTTCATCATGAACTTGTTGTACACTAGGCAACTTATTAGTCATATTAAAACAGTTTAACAAATATAATTTTTTGAGAAATAATATTCTGAATAAATAAATATAATAATAAAATATATTCATATATCAAAAAACAAAATTAATAATTATAAGCAAAATTCGTTAAACCAGTGTATTATTAGATACAAAACCATAACCCACTACCCGGTATTAAACATCTAACATAATAGATAATTAGGCCCGAACAATAAGGCACTCACTGCTAACAAAGACGTCTAAAAAATACCGAATGCATGTATATAATTGTGTACTATTAGTATACATATAGACAGTAGTTCAAAAATTCATTTAAAACATATTCGCACAGATAGCAGACAATATGCATTAAACACAATATTTATTTTCTAAAAAAATATTTAATAATAATAATAATAAAACTGACATGACCAGTGTCACGACCTGTTCTCAAACCATGACCGGCGTACAAAGCGAACCGTCTAAGAGAGTCCTACTTGTCTTGCACAAGCCTCAGAGATTTAGAAATATTACTACCCAAGCCGTTTATTAGAAAATTAATCAACAAAATATCCATTTTATAATTTAAAATGAAATATATCTATATATAGCAAAATAAATGTAATAATATTTTTAAATAAATTCGGTTATCAAAATATCCAAATGCAACCATAACCCACATATACCCGGTGTGGAGCATCTAACCAAAACATATAAACCAAGGCCCGATCAAAAGGGCATCCACTATCTGATGGAGCCCTTCACTGAGTATCTGGATGTCAGATGGTCGCCGAAAACAAAGAATTACCTGTAAGACAGAAATGAAAATAAACAGAGAAAAGAAATGGGGTAAGAATCCAGCGAAGGATAACACTCTAGAATGCCTCATACGTTCCTCTCAAAGACTGTTTTGAAAACAGTTCAAAAATACCACATACATGCATAAGGGAGTATACATACATATGCACATACGTACATACATACATACACACACACACTATATATATATATATATATATATATAGCTTTCCAAAGACATTTCAAAAATGTTCGTAATCAAAGCAAACAACATGCACGAAAACATTTTAACAATAGTCATAATTCAAAAACAAAGTTATCGTATCAGCAATATGGGACCAAAAACAAAGATATAAATATCACAGGTGTGGTCTCTACCACGACACAAATGTCTAATAAATGTGGTCTCCGCCACTAATCAAGAAGAAATCATGTGTTGGATCATAAAACAGGGCTACCGACATCATTAGTAGCTGAGATTTCTCAACGCATTGGTATACCAAAGGTTATTTCTACCCCCTAGTATAGGTGCCCCATATCAGAATCAAAAGCCATATTAATATAGTAAAAAAACAAAGGCATGCAAATCAAAAGATAAAAAAATAGATGAATATATATTCAGAGTCAGGATCATAGCTTAAATCAACAAACATGCTGAGCAATGTCAAATTTCAGAGAGTACAAATATTTCCAACAATATTTATATAAGTCAATATAAATTAGATTTCAGAAACAAAACAAATTCAGAGCAAAACAATTTTTCTTCAGAAAAAAATATATTTCAAAAACCAAATTACTGATTATTAAATATCACATAATCAGTTTATCAATTAAATCAATCCTTAATTAATCAAATTTCAGTAATATAGCCAACACATCAAAAATAAAAGCAGAAAGGATTTCGAGACACAACCTATGCGTCTAAAGCTTACATCCACTCACCTGGACATCGAGCAAATAATCCCGATTACAGTCCACCGGTTAATGACTGGTCTCTTCAGAAACCAAGCAAAGTTGGAGTAGACATAGCACAAGCAAGTCAAAATATGGTACTATGGTTGTACCGAAATGAGTTTAAATGCATATGCAAAAACTAAAATGATCGGACAAAGCCCAATACCCTTTTCGACCCAAAGCCTATCATAATAGATCGAATATTACTCCCGATGTAAAATTACACTTTGGTCCCAGAACTTTGCAAAATTACAAACTAGTCCCTAAAATATCCTAACTTTATATTTTAAAATAAAAACTCCAAAATTATTTTCAATTCCTCAATCTCTCCAAAATACCCAAATTAATCCTCAAATATATGTAAAATAACATTTTAGCCCCTAAATGGTTAATATCACATGTGGTCCTCCAAACCGAAATTACACAAATGGTCTTTAAATCCTATTCAACCGATAAAAATAGAGTCTAATCACCTACATTGGTCATATTCATCCTCAGGAACTCAAATCTATAATTAGTTTCTTAAAACCAATTCAAAATCTTCAAAAATTCGGCCAAAATCAAACATAACCCTAGCTCCACCAAAAAACCACCAAATCACGTGATTCAAGGCTTGAATGATGTTTATCTAACCCCAAAAAAATCATAATCTATCATCCTCTAACAACCATTCCAACAGAAATCAAAAGATTCACAAAAAAATGCATTTTCAACAAAAAAAAAAGAGATTTCAAGATTAAATGATGTAAAATGATGTAATAAGAGAAATATAAGGTCGATCTTGCCTTAACAGATGCCTAGAAATGATGGGAAAACAATCGGAGAGTGAATGAAATGAGTTTGGGTGAGTTTAGAGCAAAAAGGAGTAAGATCCGAAGTGGGTTGGGGAGGGATTTATATAGTTCTTTGACCCATTAGTGGACTACGCAAATGGTGAGTCGACTAACCAAGAACACACTTCACTAGTCGACTACCCAATTGGTGAGTCGACTACCAGATAGTCAACTACCCAATCTGTGGGTTGACTAGTGAAGGTTGAATCCTTAAAAATGGATTTCATCTACTTGTTCCATTCAATCCAATCGAACACCAACGATGTCAAAAGACTTAAATCACTCCAAAACATTATCAAACACTAGTAATAATCATAAAACACCTAATCAACATCTTAAACATCCAGAGGAAAGAATCAAAATTTAAAAAAATAAATTGGGGTCGGTCGAAATGCTACAGTAGCTAGGTCAAAAACAGACTGAGTATTACAACCGGAATCAGACGAATAGAATCACAAGAAATCCGTATTAGCCATTTAGGTACAGACTATAGCCAGTTAGGCTCAGTGTATAACCACTTAGGCAAATGATAATTGTTCTAGGCATGTAATATTGCCACTCGGGCAAGTCATAGCCACTTAGGCAAAGTATAGTCACTTAGGCACGGGATAGCCACTTAAGCAGAGTATAGCCACTTAGGCAATTTAACAGAGCATTAGTATACCAACGGCTATGTTGCCTCTTAAATAAGTGTCCCACATCAGAAAATATTTACAGAAAACATATATAAATATATTTAAAACCAAACAAGTATGCATAACAAATAATTATTTTTTAGAACTAAATAATTATTACATAAAATATTTTTAATTACCGAACATAATTTTTATATAGAGATAGATCCCAAAGGTTAATTGGCCTAAGTCAAAGTGGGTATATCGACAAGGTGCTAAAAATGTTTACCTCACAAGACTCTAAAAAGGGATTCTTGCCATTATCTCATGGCATTAAGGCGAAAAAGTCTCAGTGACTACCACAATGTGTAATCCCAATATGGCTATCAAAGAGTGGGTGAATTGGATTTAGAAGGAAATAATTTTTTTAAAAACCTTTTAACAATATATCGGAATCAAAACAGAAACTATGTCCAAATCACAATCACAATGAACAAACTTAGAAAAAGTAAAGAGATAAAGGGATAGAAAAGAGAAGTCCTCGATTTATAGTGGTTTGTTCCTCTTTTACCTATGTCCACTTCTCTAGCTCCCTAGAGAGTTTGAATCCACTGAGTCTTCCCCACTTGTGGGTGGAGGCAAACTGTTACAAGTCCTTGTTTTGCAGGCTCACAAGAAATCTTCTACACACTTGTTTTCACTTCAAAACAAGAAAGCCAATACTAGTTTTCCTAGGCTCATTAGCAACCACTCTTGTTTTTCAAGGCTTCAATAAACAAACCTATACTACCTTCAAGCTTTAACACCAAAGCTTGATTACAAGTAGATTTCCAAGATTATAGTCAATATCTGACACCAACCCAGTAACTCAAACGCAAATCAAAGCTCAGTTGATATAAGAAAACTAAGAAGCTCAAATAGAGAGAAAGTCAATAATCAATTTAGCAAAGCTTGGGCACACTCTTTGAATGTCTTTCTACTTGTCTTTAGTTCTGGACGACTCTATTTATAAGTACGCTTGAAAATAGCCGTTGCAATCCCAATGTAGCCATTGTGAGAGAAGAACAATATTCTGATTTTAATTGATGTCATTGGTGTTAATATGTGTTACTGTTATCAACATGCGTTCTTCATATACTCATAAGCGATCAACATGTGGTTTGCAACATCAGCATGCTTTGTTGAAGTTGAAGTAGCTTCTGTTTGAATGAAAACTTTTATTAGCGTGCCTAGACAATCATTAGCATGTGTTGATAGATCTTTCAGCGTGACTTGATGAATCATCTGCTCGTTTTATCGAGTTCAAAGATCACACCATTAATTCTGACACATTCTCGTATGAAAGAATTTTAAAATTTGAAATCTCAAGGAGCGTATAACTGATTTTTAAGTTTCTGATTTGCTCGTTTCTAGCCAACAACATGCGTTGTTCTGCTGTTTCTAAAAATGATACCTTTACTCAAGAACGAACGTTCTTGACTTCAATAACGTTTCCTCAAAGCCATTGCTGATACAAGTATGAGAAGTTTCCCTACAACGTGCTTTATTCTTCATCAATACGCCTTAATGAAACAGAGTAATATACTAGTAAACTTTAGTCATCGTCTACGCATGTTGTTCCCTCTCTTAGAGATGTGGATCAATTTTTGATTCTCAATAACATGTGCTCTTGAATTATCTACACACGTTCTTGAATTCCAAAGAGTAATAAATTTAGTAAATCACTGTGTTCTTCAATGATTAGAGTGCCATGTGCCATTCCTAATAAATTCCAGAACTGCAGGATAACTACTAAGGTGCGTTGTGACTCATTAGCGTGCGTTGATGCCATTTTGGCTTAGAATCAGTGTTTGTTGAAAACCATCAACGTATGTAAGGGTTCATTAATGCGTTTTGCTCAACTTTTCAATTGCTTTGTAAATCATCAAAACTTTGAAGGATTTTTCATGTTGTCTATACAATGGCACAACAATGTCCCTCTTTTTGATGATGACAAAACTACTGAAGAGTTTACACTCCCCCTCACTTTATGCACCTGTTCTTAATATTAAATCACAAAAGAATTTGATCACGGTTGAAAACCTTGTCATATTGTTAGAGATGCAATAACATTCATAATCAAACTCGGATATTAATCCCTCTTTTTGTCGTTGATCAAAAAAGTAAGCAAAGAAAGAGTATATTAATGAACAAAGGAATCACCAAAGACAAAGATTAATCTATGTGTTTCTAGACTTTTTCTATCTTAGTTTATCATCCTTAAACATCCAAACCAACGAAAACAAGCAAATCAGACCCTCATTTGCCAAAAAGTCACTCTTTTGCATGTACAAATTAACACATGATTCAAGCTTGAAATGAGAGAAAATAAGAGTTTAAATATGTGCTCTTACCTCTAGGAATCACTAGGAAGTGATGGAAATTAGTGGAAGATGATTTGGGACTAGTTTGCCGGTGTTTAGAGTGAGAAAGGAGAGTGAACCGAATGGGTCAGAATTGGGATTTATATAGACCTACGACTCATTAGTGGACTACCCAAACTCATTAGTCGACTAACAGAGAACATACCTCACTAGTCGACTACCCAACTGGTGATTCGACCACCTAGTAGTCACTACCCAATACGTGGGTCGACTAGGTGATGTTGTATCCTCACAAAATGATTTCCTCCGCTTCTTCCATTCAATCCAATCGAATACCACCAAGATCAAAGGTCTTAACCCGCTCCAAAACATCATCAAACATCTAGTCCTCATCTCCAATAACTAAACATCATCTCGAACATTCAAAGTTCCAATATATTTCTCAAATTATCCCAAAGATCAACTCGGACTAGATCAAAAAGATATAATGACTCTAATAAAAATCGACGGGGTCTTACAATACAAATTGTGAGCAAAAGACCAATGTACCTCAACATGTAAATATGTCCCACTTTTGGAGAAAAATGACATGGTATAGCAAGATTTATAGCCGCCTCTGCCATTCTCGTTGTTTTTCTTGAAACGACAACGTTTCAGATTTTTTTGAACCCCAAAACGTCGTCGTTTTTTTGTGCCTCCAGAATGCGCCTGAGACGCATGCGTCTCCTAAAGACGTGAGTTTTAGCTCCTGTAACTTCCGCACACTTATTTTCTTGCACTAAAACATCATTCTCTTCACCTAATGGTTCTACAAAACAAATTCAATCTCGAAACCAAGCATATTTAAATCCTAAAAAATAATGACCGCTTAAAGACTCAAAATAAACACACATTGTTGGATCAATCAATCAACAACAATATATATAACTGTTAAAACAAAAAAAAAATAAAAACCTTGGGTTGCCTCCAAAGAAACGCTTCTTTAACGTCGTCTTAGCTGGACTCAGGCTATGCTTAGTTATAATGGGGTTTAGAAACATAATTAACATCAATTGAACGTGGTAAAAAACCTTCATAAAATGGTTTCAAGCATTGCCCATTTATCTTAAAAACCTTACATGTTTCAATGCTTTGAATATTAATAGCACCATGAGGATAAACTTGAACAATCACAATAGGTCCAACCCATTTCGAACGAAGCTTTCTTAAAAAAGAGTTTTAAAGTTTAATCGAAAAGAAATACCTTTTGACCACCCTAAGCGTCTTATTCACAAGTTGGCTATGATGAAAATCTTTGGATTTGGCCTTGTAAATCACCTCATTATCACAGACATGATTTCTGATCTACTCTAGTTCTTGAATTTGCAATTTTTTTTGTTGTCCTGATTTTTTGAAATTCATGTTGCACTCTTTCAACCCCCTCCCCCAAATGCCATGTGTTCAATCTCAACAAGAAGGCAACATGATTTACCATACACAAGACGATAAAGTGACATACCTAAAGGAGTCTTATATGCAATTCTGTGAGCCCGAAATACATCATCTAGGCGCATACTCCAACCCTTACAGTTTGGGTTGATAGTTTTCTCAATAATGCATTTGATGATTTTGTTAGAGACTTCAGTTTGCCCATTCGTCTGTGGGTGGTAAGCAATGGAAACTAGATGTATAACACCATATTTCTTGAACAAAGTTTCCATCACTCGATTGGAAAAATGGGTACCTAGATCACTAATGATGGCCTTTGGAGTGCTAAATCTAGCAAATATGTTAGCTTTCAAGAAATCTACAACAACTTGAGCATCATTAGTTCGGGTAGCTTTTGGTTCTATCCATTTCGAAACATAATCAACAACAAGAATGATATACTAATTGCAAACAGAAGGAAAAGGACCCATAAAATCAATACCCCAGACACCAAAAATTTCACAAACTAATATAGATGTTTGGGGCATTTCGTTCTTTTGGTTAATATTTCCAACAATTTAATATTTCCAATTTGTTGGCATCGAACACAGGCTTTACAAAAAGCATAGGATTCTTTAAACATTTTAGGTCAGTACAAACCTGATTCGAACACTATTTTTCTGTTGTTCGAATGGGGTCGAAGTGACAACCACAAGCTGAAGAATGACAAAACTGCATAATAGATGAAGTCTCAGTTTTGGGTACACATCTGCTAATGATCTGATCTGAGCACATCTTCCAAAGGTATGGATCGTCTTGAATATAATACATGGAATCACTTTTCAACTTGGATTTTTGTGGCCTGCTATATTCATCAGGAAAACTATGATTAGTCAAATAATTGACAATGTCAGCATACCACGTATTTCTACATGGCAATGCCATGGTTCTCATCACACACAGCTGCTCATCTGAGAACTCTGCAGAAATTATGATTCCTTTGTCTAGATCATTAGGTAGTATGTTGAGATGATCATTAACTAAATTCTTAGCACCCTTCTTGTCTTTAACTTCAATATCGAACTCCTGCAACAACAGAACCCATATGATTAGCCTTGGTTTAGCATATTTTTTATTCATTAAATACCTGAGAGCTGTGTGATCTGAATAAACTATCACTTTTGTCCCCAACAAATAAGATCTAAACTTTTCCAAAGCAAAAAAAAAGCAAACATTTCTTTTTCTAATGTTGAGTAGTTCTACTAAGTCGAATCAAAAGTCTTAGACACATAGTAGAGTACATGTGGGTGTCTCCCAACTCTTTCACCCATAACTACGCCTACTGCATGATTTGAGGCATCACACATCAATTCGAAAGGAAGATTTCAATCGGGAGCTTGCAAGATTGACGTATAAATCAGCTTCTCTTTCAAAACACTGAAGGCCACTTTGCAGGAATTATCAAATTTAACCCTATCAATTTTTATCTCTCTAGCCAGAGCAACATGACCCAAAATAATACCTTGGTCAACCATAAAATGGTATTTTTCATAATTCCGCACAAGTTTCGTTTCAATGCATTTTTTCATAACTTTATTTAAATTTTCCAAACAAAATGTGAAGAAATTTCCATACATAGTAAAGTCATCCATTAAAACCTCAATGAAATTCTCCACATAGTCAAAAAATATACTTACCATGCATCTCTAAAAAGTAGCCGGTGCATTGTAGAGACCAAAATGCATACGTCTATAAGCAAATGTACCAAAAGGGCATGTGAATGTTGTCTTTTCTTGGTCTTCTAGGGCGACCAAAATCTGATGAAAACCTAAATAACCATCTAGACAAGAATAGTGAGTTTGACCAGCTAGACGCTCTAACATCTGGTCAATAAAAGAAAGTGGAAAATGATTTTTTGTGTAGTAGTGTTCAACTTCCTACAATCAATATAGCCACGCCAACCATTGGGAACTCTAGTAGGAACCAACTCACCTTGATCATTTGTGATTAATGTAATGCCAGTCTTTTTAGGAACAACCTAAGTTGGAGTTGCCCACTTACTGTCTGAAATGACATATATGACACTTACATCTAGAAGCTTAAGAATTTCTTTCTTCACCACCTCCATCATATGTGGGTTTAGGTGTCTCTGTGGTTGCCTACAAGGTTTATAGTCATGTTCCAACAATATTCTATCCGCACAAATAGAAGGACTCAAACCTTTTATCTCACCAATGGCACAATTGATTGCTTCCTTATTATCTCTGAGAATTTGAACTAACTTCTTCTTCATATAATGTGACATGATTTGAAATAATAACAGGAATTATATTCGACTCACCTAGGAAGACATACTTCAGATGTTCAGGAACTTTTTTAGTTCAAGTTCATATGGCTTGATGATGGAAGGAATGAGCTTGTATTTTAAGCAGTAACTGACAAACACTTTGTCTCTGCTGAAAGAGCTGGAACGGCCTGCAAATCAACAACAATATGGTTCAGGGCCGACGAAAACACCCAAGTTTCCCTTAATTCTGTTGAGTCCTTCTCTATAAGACTTTCAGTTAAGACAACACGTAGAGAATCATCAAAATGCAACTCCAAAAATTTTTCTATTAAAGGGTCAATACTTTTAATAGAAAAAATAAAATAAAAAATATTTGGATGTTTCATTACTTCATTTATACTGAATTTGATTGCAGCACCATCAAAATCCATAGATAACGTTCCTTCATGCACATTAATCTTAGTTCGAGTTGTCTTCAAGAAAGGTCGTCCTAAATGCAATAATCTTGAACTCATAGTGCCATCATCTTCCATATCTAAAACATAAAAGTCTGTAGAAAAAATTAGATCGTTCACCTGCACAAGAACATCCTCCAAAACACCATCAGGGAAAACACTAGAATGATCAGCAAGGTTAGTACAACACCATTCTATTCCAAAGGTCCAACATTTAATGTATAATAAATAGACAGAGGCATTAAATTAATTGAAGCACCAATATGACACATAACATGTTCATTCCTACATTACCAATTTTATAAGGTATAGTAATATACCTCGATCCTTCTGCTTGATGGGCATGTTTTTCTGTAACAAACCAGAGATAGTTTCTCTCATGCAAACTTGTTCATTCCCTTTCAGCTTGTTCATACCAGAGCACAACTCCTTCAGAAACTGGCAATAATGAGGTGCCTACTTAATTGCTATTAGCAGAAGGATGTTGATCTCAACCTTCTTCAACGTTTCCAACACTTCTTGATCATCTAAAACCTTCTTCTTCTTTGCTAATATGTGTGGAAAAGGTGGCCTTTCAGGATTCACAATTATTGGCACGTCTCTAGAACTCTTTGGATTTTTTTTCTGTTTCAGTCATTGTGGCATGCCTACGAGGAATTGAGGTCACCCCTTCTACACTTAAGATTTGTTTCCCACTTATAAGAGCAATAGCACTAGTATTCAATCTTAGATTGATGTCAGGTTAGGAAGGCAACTTTCCCTTTTTTTCAAGCTTGTTAATAGAGGTAGTTAACTTACTAATTTGATCTGCTAACTCATAAAATCCTGCCTCTATCTAAACCTAAAAGTTATGTGTGGATGTTGTGAGCTACTGCGTAGATACTGCCATGTTTTTCACGATTTCTTCCAACACTTGTGACTTGTTAGGTCGTGGCGCAAACTGTTGCTGAGAAGAATTCTAACCCGAATTGTTTTTATTCCCATACATCAAGTTTGGATGATCCCTCCATCCTGGGTTGTATTGGAGTATGGTTCATACTTCTTCCAATTATTCTATGCATAACCTCCCACTGCATTCACTTCAGTAACATTATCTTCCTATAGAGATGGGAACACATCCGTAGGGTGCCCTTGAGTACCACAAATCCCACACACATGTGCTTTCACCTTCTCAGCTAGCTGCTCTTGACAATTGCTAACTTATTCACCACAGCTATAGTCTAATGCAATAAAGATGTCATATCATCATACTTTGATTTAGTAGGTTTGACAGTTGCCTTATTAACACGCCTCGAGGTTGATTCGGTCTTAGAACCAAATTATTGTGAGTTTGCAGCAATGACAGAAATCAACTCTCAAATTTCTCTAAGTGTCTTATTGATGATTGCACCACCACTAGTAGCATCTGGCATCCTGCGTTGCAAAGGCAGAAACCATCATAAAATTATTGAATTAGGAGTTGGTCAAAAATACCATGTTGAGGACGGCTTGCTTGAAGCCTTTTGAATCTCTCCCAGTACTTATACAAAGTTTCAATATCTTTATGCTTAATACTGTAAATCTCCTTTCTCAAGTTAGCAGCTTTGGATGCGAGAAAAAACTTCTTCAAAAATAATCTCACCATATCAGTCCATGTATTAATTGAACCTGACGGAAGATAGAGTAGCCATTCCTTTACTCGGTTATCCATTGAGAAAGGGAAGCCTCTGAGTTTAATTTGCTCTTTCAGAAAGCTTTGAGGAATAAAGTTGGAGTAGACAATGTGAAACTCTTTCATATGTTTATTTGGATCCTCATTTTCCACACCGAGGAACCTTGGTAAAAGCTTAATCAAACAAGATTTCAACCCAAAGGTTGAAACTTAATGCATAAATTTTGTTGAGCAACAGGTGGTGCAACCAAATCTTGCAGAGTTGGCTCAGGTAGAGGAGCAGGTGGAGCAGCCTGATGTGCATTGTTATTGTTGTCAGCCATCTCAGTTTCTGTGTCAAAATCAGTATCAACAACGTTCTTAGATGGCTCAGGCACTAAATTCGCATCACCAGAAGCTCTTGCTCTGCGTAATCTATCTTATTCCTTCAACTGTTTAGCGGTCTTCTCTTTCTCAGGATCATACATAAGACTATGTACAGACAAAAAATAGTGCATACAAAATAGAGTAAAGATCAGTAGCAAATCAAATAAACAAAATCAAAAACCAATCCCCGACAATAGTGCTAATTTGATAGGTTGTCAAACCACCAAAATAAAATTAGTCTGCTCGAGAACACTAAAAAAGAAGTAAATCAGTGACTAGGGTCGATCAATAGAGATCGGTGGGAAATTGTCTAATTACAGAAATAGAAAAGTAAAATAAGATTATTGAAAACAAAATTTGAAAACCAAAACTGGAAGCAAACAAAAAATTGAAGTTCACAATAGAGAATAAAACAACTGTAATAAAATAAGACGAATTCAATAATGAGAAGGGCCTAGCTAAGGTACTTCTCCATTCAATCCAACCAGTTGATCACAGACATGAACAATCAGTATAAAACATTTAAATAGATAGAGTTATAGTTAACGGTGATGCACTCAATTAACCAATCTATTCTTACCTGTTCGATAGCCCTAGGATGCCCTGCAGACTATTTCCTAACAACTAGACAACCCCTCGGACGCCATGACAAGGTTTAATCTATGACAACAATACGAATTAAAGGGACACTTATCCTAGCCAGTCAAACAAAAAGTGTTGTGATTCATTTAAACCAGATTAATCAGTTCTATAACAATGAATAATGCCCAAACCACATACATTCACGTTATTGGTTACCTCGATTAGGACTAATGTGGCGCACTATCAATCCTAAATAACAATATATTGTTCATCCAATCATACAACTAGCCACATCATGCAATTAACATAAAAAATAATAGAAGAACTAAGGTACATGAACTGAATAAATACTCAAAATATTTTATAGCAGTTAAAACAATAGTCTCACAACATTAATGGATTGAACTTCTAAATACCTTAACTAGAAAGGTGTTTAGTTACAAATAATCAAAGATGAAAACAAAAATTGAGAGGAGAGATGGCTGCCTAAGAGCGCATGCATGAATGATGAATGAAGGAGAGAGATGCACAACTAGAGACAACTTAGTTTAAACACATCTCGTCATTAGGAAACCTAGTTCCCATAAAAAAATAGCTAATAAAATTAATAATAAAGCTAATTGTTTTAATCCAACAACGTGTGAGCTCGCGAGTCTTGTGACGAGCCGAGTTTGAACAAGATTTTGAGCTTGAGAGAGAGCTCGAGTTCAAGCTCGATCTCGATAGATTTTAGACAAGCCAAGCTTGAATACTCCAAATCTTGGCTCAGCTCGACTCTAATCTAGCCCTACCATTTACTATTCACTTCTCCATTGTAGATTATTGGGTTAATTTTACTCACGGTCACTGTAAATTTTAGTGGATTGGAAACCCAACTAGAAACCAAACTAAAAACCGACCAAAAACCAACTCGATAACCGACCCGAAAATAAAACCCCCTCCTCTTTTGTTCTCTCTTCGTCATCTCTCTCTCTCTCTATAATTTTATACCCCTAACAATGACATTAACAACATTCTCTGCTGAAAATGTATTTAATTTTTGTAGTTACAGACAACACAATCACTATTCAAACTAAATATCATCATTTTTACGACATTTAACATAATAAAAAATTATAAAAATCAAAGAGAACGTAATCAACGAACAATTCTGAGAAATTCAATCACAGTTTCATTTAACATTATTCGTATAGAAATAGCAAAACCCTTCCATTAAATAACCCAAATCATGAAAGGCACTGATAGCTCTTTAATCAATGAAATTTCAGCGAAGAGTCAATAATTCTGACATGAATTAATCCAAACACCCCAAAAGAAACAAACCAACACAAAAGAGTAAATGCACTTTAGTACTTTCGAGGTTTGAAGCGCAACCTTCGTAGTCCATTTCAACCTTCTAAACAACAACTAAAGGACCATTCTTATTTTCCTTCTTTGGTTTGTTCTCGCTGCCGTCGTCTTTAGTCATGGGCTCTGTTAGTGTAAGCCCTAGCTCCAAATGCATTGTATCCATATTATATTATATTATATTATATTATATTATATTATATTATATTATATTATATGAGGCATTGTTTTATCTCATTATTATTCGTGTGCATGTTTAATTGGATAAAACATCCATGAATAATGATTCTGCTTAAGTTATCAAATATGTGATTTGGATAGTAAAACCTTGAAGTATAAAAGAATACTATTCTAAATATCCCTAGTTGATTATTGTCATGGGAGTGACAATAAACCAAGACTAGTATGTACTCTGTGAGATGATCATGTTTTACTGGTCATAGAATATGAGATATCAATCAGAGAACATAAAACATGTTGGAGAACAATGTTTTGGATTGATCTGCTAATGAGAATACTACATGGTTGAAAGGTCATAAGTATTTCTCATACAATGCTTATACTAGAATCCTTCGACCTGAAATCACTATAGATTCTTAGGTGATTTCTCGTATACTTTGACATACGCCTAATGGTGTTCCGGGTTTTAATCCCTAAAGACTAAGGCAAGTGTACCTATCGTCTATAGCAAGTGGACCCTTGAGTACCGAGTGTCGTATCCCACAGAGACTACAATTATTAGCTACTCATTCTTCCTCTATTATCTAGCCGATACAATAAATGATTTCAAATCTATAAACTAACTAAACTAAACAAATGCGAATTAAAGATAGAATAAACGATGGGAAGATGGTACCTAGACGCTGAATCCCCCTAGACCGAATTAAGTAATAAGGATTCGTTATTCAAACAATCATTCATGCAATTGGACCGTGGAAATT
>CAODLS011505248.1:0-13438 GCA_948243855.1 Flueggea neowawraea
TAATGCAAAGAAGCCCACACAAAACTTAGCATCATTGAACAGTGTCTTTATGCATACAATGCCCACAGGCAACATGAAAAAGAAATTCAAGAGCATTGATTACCTGAACAAGCCGTTACAAACTTGAATATGTGCAACTGGATTAATTGGAGAAAGACGGTCAAATAGCACATGGGCATGATACCTAAACAAATAAATCATTTGAATAAGCATGAATCAAATATAGTAAAAATCAGAAATGCATGCAAATCTGTAGAATCAAGTTGGCACAAACAATGGAAAAAGTGACAATATCTAAATTTTGCATTTGAGTTGGTGGTGGTAGTAGTGTGCGGCTGGATTGGTGGGGGCATATATTGCCGATAATTTCATAAGATCCCATTTTCAAAAAGGCATTCACAAAAGTGTCCCAAAAAAACTCTTTGGGCAACAAAACTTTTGCTTTGATTAAATAGCACAAAATCTGATCGAAAAGTGAAAACAGTGATATAATCAACACAGTTAGAGCTTCACAAGAATAATTCAAGCCTTTCAGAATAAAAATTCAAAACAATGCACCATATTTTGGAAATGATAATACATTCAATAAAAAGATCATCAAGGAAGTAAGAACATAGCAATTTTAACCACTAACTTAACAATCCTCAGAACCAAAATCTCAGAATTAAACAACCAACCAGTCATCCACAGAAAGGAAACCAGTAAGCAAGCCCAAAGGTTGATTATTTTCAAGTTCTGGGGCCCTCTCAGCAACTGTCTCAGTTTCCATATCCAAAGCAACAAAAAGATCTACAGTCACATCTCCTTGCTTCTCTTCATCCATGAGATCCTTTCCAGTTGCAGCAAGATTTATTTTTCCAATTTTACTGGCCTGATTGAGAAAAAAATCTTTAAGGCTAAATAGGATGGTCTCCATAACATTTATTAATTTCCTTGATACAGACAAAAGATTCAAAGGGTGGAAACAGAAAAAAGACCTCCTAATATTAAGCTAGATGCAATACGACAAACTTAGAAGCTATAACAACTAAAATATTATTAAAATGAATATACCTCATCCAGTCGCTTGGAGTTAAATGCCCTATAATTCTCAAAAGCATCAACATCTCTGGGAAGTAAATGGCTATATCTGACAAATGCACAAGTAGGTTGAATTTATACAAAGTCCATGAGATAGTAAAACAAATTAAAATGATGACATCTGTCAAAGGCAAGCATTCTGCAGAAACTTGAGACTAGTAACAGATTTATTTCCTAAAAGTAGGAACTCTGAATAATCCTATAACTAGTTAACCATATAGAGAAGTTGGCCAAGCAATTCGGAAAAATGAATAACCCAGTCATATAACTCAAGCTAAAAATGTCCATTTCGTAGAACTTAATTCAACACTTTGAGAACCATTTTCCAAGTGCAAAAGAAACTTGGGCTCTACCAATGGCAAAAATATGAATACTGTTTGAATCTAACTATGAAAAGAATCAGAATTTACACACTTCAAACCATCAACAAATGTCTTTGTCCAATATGATGGACAACTTCACTTGGAAAAAAATAAGCATTCAGATTAAAAAAAATGATTACGTAAATTGAAACTGTAAAATGGCTTGAACAATGGTGTAACAGGAATATAAACAATAAATATGCTGGTCATTAGTTATCCAATGGGTGGCCTCCACAGAAAATGTTGGTGATATGTAGTGGGAATGGATTGCCTGCTCTTTTCTTGTGGCTTCAAGGGAGAAGGTTTTTTCTTTAAGTAGGTTATTGTTGTTTACTAAGAGCAGCATTATGAAGACCAATATGAATACCAAATGAACTTTAGAAGGATGGGAAGTTGTCCCATTATATGAAGATCAGGTACCTTATACTTCTTCTGATTGATTATTAAAGTCTCACTCTCACCAAAAATTTGTCCTTACAAAAGGAGTTTTTCTTCAAAAAACAGAAATATGGAGGGGATTAGGGCCAAAAACTACAAGCAGAAATCTTTATCTAGCTTCAATGACTTATTATGCAATGTGAGATTCAATCTAAAACGAGAGAGACAGTACTAGGAGAGTACTTCAGCCAAGCAGGTCTTGGTTGACAAGCCTTTAATAAGCAATAAGAACGGAGAACAAATCAACCACTTATAACAAATCAACCACTTATAACTTGTGACTGTGCCCGACAATCCAAGAACTAGGGTATTTCTTTCGATGCTCTTAGTTGGAAACAGTTTCTCGTATGAATATTTTGGCTTAGAAGTTAACTGCATCAACAAAAGAAATGATTCTTTCATCCTCTAAACATTTGAAATTTCTCGGATTTGATGGACAAAGCAGACAAAGAGAATTTGACAAAACAGTTATGTTCTTCCTCCAACGAGAGACATATTGAAGCATATAGACTTTAGTTCCACGTCCAGAAAATCATTTTATATCCCCCATAGTATGTGCCGCTATTGAAATTAAAAAATAAAAACTGTGAATGAAATACTAACTCTTATGACTTAGATCTCATTGCAAGAATGTGACACAATATATATAGAAGTACCAACACATAACGATTATAGAACTGATTAAACAGATAATGTAATTTAAGAAATTTGAAAATGCAGTGAACTCAATAATTCAAACTTTTCCAGGTTTACATCTATTCAATTTTGTAGTTTTAACACAGAACGAAGATGTCACTAGGAAAAAACAAAAGAACTAAGAGTTGATGTAACCTTAAATCAAATGCTCAAATGAAATTACATTAACAAACTCCACAAAACTTATTTTAACAAAAAACAGTTGTCCAAATGGGCACTTATAGAATTAAACAAAAAAAAATCACCAAGTAGCAAGCCATAAAGTTGGAAAACACTCACATGCTATCAAGATCAATAAACTCTTCCTTCACCAGCAAAGCTGTAAGCTTATAGAGTCCAAATGGAACAGGACTATTTACTTCTAGTTGATAATATTGGAACTTAAAGCCAAGAATTTGTGAAGCATGAGACTGCAAACAAAAAAGAAAATATCAGAAAAAATGAAACATTCATCGCTTCAATATCAAAAAGTAAAAATACCAAAAGCAAACATTATCAGCAACTCCATACCTTGGGGAAAATGGGAACCAACTCCAAGAAGACACTACTATCAGGCTGAAGTTCAAAACAATCTAAAACCTGAAGAACCAAAAAGTAATTTCAATTCAAGAATGAACCCTCAAAAACCGAATTACTTTAGTAACAAGTAAAAGGACAAACTTACCATGTCAAAAACACGGTTTGGATCCAGATCAAAATGTCCAATTAGTGACTGCAGAAGAATTGCATAAATAAGACAAAAAGGTAATAAAATACAACAAAAGGCATGTAATATAAAGCTGAAGATGAAGGATAACCTTAATAATGCCAATTGTCGCCATGGACACCTTTTCTGTTGTGCCATCAGAACCACGGCAGAGAAGAGTAACCTACAAATATGATGGAACAACGATTACCACCATAACCTGACCGCCAAAAAGTGCTTCAAATTCAAGAATCCACAACCGAAAAACATATTCAGCCTTTGAATTAGGTGCCAACAGGTAAAAAAACAAGTGCGTCCGCACACCATCTGACCAAATACAGAGAGATGGATGATACATCAAAAAATATCAGTATCATTCAAAAATGTAAGTTTGGACCTTTAACCATTTTCTGTCAAAACATCTGAACTTCCTGGAACTAATAACATTATACTTTGACTAGACAGACATCAGAAATGTATTAAACAATAGACACTCGTAGGTCTAATTTAAGTGTAGTTCATGAATTAAACTCCTGTGCGTAAACTCCACAACTGCACAATTTTTTCAATCTCCAGACCATGCCACCAACACCTATATCCACATAGATGCAAATACCATGCAATGCAAGTCTAAGTCCATCTCAAGAAAATTGGTTCAAATTCTCAAAATGGACAAGTCAATAGCAAAATAACTTATGGTCCATCAATATGTCAAAGAGCAGCTGTTCTTTAGAACAAGTTTACTGTGGTTAATCAATTTTCAGAGAGCATAATCTTCATCAGATTTTCACAAACCAAAGTGCAGAACTAGCAATTGCTTGATACTAAAAATTACTTCACTAGTGAGATGATTAATTTTGTACCATAAACAACAACAATTACTTCCCTAGTGAGATCTACCACCACTGTCTATTTGCAAAAAAAAAATCAATTTATTAGCTCTCACCATATTTATGTTCATCCTGTTTATGAATTTCTATTTCATGCACCAAACAAGTTGAGCAAACCAAACCACACAAATATCTTAAAGCAAGTAGTTCTGGAAGCACAAATCGGTGAAGGAATCAAATAATTATTGTACCAGTTTGGCATAACCCTCACCCTCTTCTCGAAGAAGGTTAAATTTTGTTTGTTGATATAGAAGCCGAGTGTTTACTCTGACCTGAAATTAACAAAAAGTATGTCACTTTCTAGAAAAGAGTGAATTTGCTAAAATCGCAAATAATAACAGACACCAATGTCAACACGATGATTGATAATCTAATTAAAAAATGCCAATAGCTGGAAAAAAAAAATAAACTCTTCACATTATCCATGCTTGCCATACCAATACACAAACTCCTGCCCTAACAAAAGCACTTCAATTTTCCAACTTTTCAGAGGCAAAGATTATGATTGTCAATTTCACAAATTTTTGAATTCTACCAAAACCTATATCTCATTCATGATCAAAAATTACTAAATAATAGCATTCACAAAACAATAACAGCTCCATGACGGTTAAAAATTTATAGAGATCAACACAAGGATCCAGGCTCTATTTATAACAATGCATTGCTATCATTTACCTCTTTCCCCTTCAACTCTTGAGCCTTTATCTTTATCATTTCTGCCTCCCACAGAAACTCCTCCTGCAATAAAAGTGACCATAACAATAAGCATTTCTCTTCCTCTACTATTTCTTCCCTTCATAAAAGATTAACATTACTAAAAGTCTTCAAGGATACCAATGGGCTTATAGCTCATTGGTATTGGAATCAACTCCAGCGCCAAGAAGACGTGAGTTCAATTCCCGGTGAGAGCAAATAAAACGGCTCATAAAAAAAAAAAGTCTTCAAGGAAGTGAAACATATATATGCAAAGAAACCCTTTCATAAAAAAAAAAGTAACATAACGTACCTCACAACGGTCTTGGAAAAGCCTTAATGATACCAATGCAGAATCAACTAACCATTTTGCCTAGAAAGGGAACAAAGAATTACATGACAATGAAGAAAGGAAAATGATATAGATATAAATAGAATAAAATATACAGTAACAAAAACCAGTAACAAGTCATACATATTTGCCTGTCTCAGAACTACAAAACCCATTGATATATTTTGAATGGTGAACCCCTTTGTCTTTTACCCAAAACTAACAAAAGAGTAGAAGCACATACTACAGATATATTTTGAATGTTGAAGCCCCTTGCTTTTTACCCCAAACTAACGAAAAAGTAGAAGCACACACTACGGTTATATGGCAAAGGAGCCAACCTCAACAAAACTAAGAATCAGCTATATTACTTGGAATCTTTTTTGTTTCCTCTTTTTTTTTTTCTTTTTCAACACCCATGGTCTGAAACGAAAGTATAGCATGCAGGTAACCACATCTAAATAAGAAAATATAAACCACCATAGATGACAAGATGATACAGGAAAAAAAAAAAAACTGAATCAATCATATGCCCCCTACAATTAAGACGCATCTGCGTAGAGGGAAAAGTTATTTACAATGCTACGTCTACAAAATTCATGCATTTGTAAAATTTATTCAAGATTTTGGAAAGCTAAAATATGTAATATGCTAATAAAAGCAAAACAAAGAATTTTTTCCTGCATGAAATCAAATAATAGTTACATTCAAGTTTAAATCACAAAAAAATAGCAGAATATACTAGCCATTGATTGAACAAATAAAATCTAACTAGCACATATGCACTTTATAAGCACAAAAATAAGGTCATAAAACTCACCAACTTAATCAGACGAGATCGTTGCTCCCCAGAAATCATAAGCTGAAAAAAAAAGGCAAAAAAAAATGAATGATTAATTCTGAAAATTCTAAACAGTAAGCACCATATTTCAACAAGTTCCGTATATGGAATAGAAAAATAAAACAACAGCACCAAAAATTTCACAATAATGCCTATAATTTCTGGTCATTAGAGCCAACACTAAAGTGCCATTGATCTTATACACTTCACCCGTTAATTCTCCACCACTTTCAAGTTATATTATTGAAGGTAGACAAATAATAGTATCAGATTGCAGGAGCTAACTCTTAGCTTCTCCAAAGCAATAAATTAAGGAACAACCATTCAATTGTTGATATCAATCTCGGATGCTTCCATTAAGTAAAAATGCCAAAGCTTCAACTCAGACACAAACATACATGCTGAGGCAAAGATAATATCGTTCACATTCATTAAAGAACATAGCATCACTATATTAACCAATGATCAAAAACAAAACTCACATCATGAGCCATTTGAGCAATAATATCAGCAAAAGTGGAGCCCAAATCTTCGCCAGACTCTGTATCCAAAAATTCTACAGATTCCAATGCTACCTTACACTTCTGAACCGGTAGTTCTCCCCGAACCTACAAAAAAGAAAAAGAAATCAAAATGAAAAAAAAAGTGCATGTCCACAAATTTTCACAAAACAAAGCAGCAAGCTGAAGCAACAATACCACAATCCAGCAGAGCTCGTATAGGAAGCGAAGCATGGGGACGGGGTCTGTCACACGGAAGCCGGAGTTCCCGCTCTTCCATTCGCGGAGGCATTCTTCAGTGACGTGGGCACACGCCATTGGAGGTAGAGACATGATTGTGTCTGAGAAAGGAAACCCTAAGTGGAGATTTTCGAGAAGTGTGTTTGTTTGTGAAGGACGATAAAGGTAGAGTTAGGTAGGGGATGGGGAGAGTGGGAGAGTTATTGGTAAAGGGAATTTCATGAGCGAGAGTGAGAAGAGTGGAAGAGGAATTAGGGTTTCTATAGAGATTCAAAAGGAGTTTGGACTTGGAAGGAAGACAGGGAAACAGAAGGTATCTGCTTTTTTTTTTCCTTTTTTTTTTCTCTTGCGCGGTGGCTTTGGACCCAGGTCACTCCGGGTCAAATCTGTTTGATTCGAATTTTTATATTATTTTTATATTTATATTGAAATTATTATTTTTTTGGCATTTATCTTAACGGGCAATTACACAATTACCATTTAAACTTTTCGAAATCACAAAATAATTGTTTGACAAATTTTCCACTCAATTTCATAAATTACAAGCACATTGTTAAGTTGAATTGTATTTCTTGAAGAATTGTTGAAGTTACTTTGGTGTTTTGTTGGGACAAGCAAGTTGAAGATGAGTTGATGAAAAATGGAAACGTTTTTGGGTCATGTATGCATACAACTGTGTCCAAAAGTGCCAAAACCGTGGTGATGATCGTGTCATTCTCAGATCAACAAAAGGAAGAATTTTGAAAGGACACCGTGTCCCAGACCATGTAATGCGTGGCTTCAGCGTTTTGACACACGAATGCATATTCGTGCACGTGTCTTCAATGCCCCGTTTGTGTCTTATGTTTTCACTGGTGTCTTGATATCTAAAGGGTTTAGGACTTTTTTAGGGTTTGGGATGGCTTATTTTGGCTAGGATTCATTGTAAACACATAAATAGGTGACTTGGGAAATTCATGTAACCTTTTGGCCGACTTTCAAAGTGAATAATAGAATTGATCGCTCTCTCTGCCTGAGGACGTAGATCAAAATTGATCGAACCACGTAAATTCTTATGTGTTGTGTAATTGTCCTCCTTTGTTATTCCGTATTATTCTATCGTTTTGCCCGTCAAGTGGTATTAGAGCTTGGGTGTTTGTTCAAAAACTCCTAAGTTCAAATCTGCAAAAACAAGATGTATTCGAATAAATTCGAGATTGAAAAATTTAATGGGTCGAATGATTTCACCTTGTGGAAGTTAAAGATGAAGGCACTGCTAGTTCAGCTGAAGTGTGCAGAGGCGATAGAAAGAGAACCAAAATTACCTGCATAATTGACAGCGGCATAGAAGGTTGAGATTGTGTCAAGGGCACACAGTGCAATTCAATTGAGTTTGGCAGATGAAGTTCTGAGGGAGGTTGCTAATGAAACTATGGAAGTGGGCTTGTGGAAAAAATTGGCAAGCAAGTACCAAAAGAAATCATTGACGAACAGGCTTTATTAGAAAAGACAAATGTGATTATGAAAACTTAGAAACTCTTGACAACTATCTATTTACTTCCTATTTTACAAATTGTTAGAGAAGGATTTTCAGGAACTCAAACAACAAAACTTGTAGAGTTATGTCTCTTATATATTTGTGCAAAACAGTTTAACAAATTTTGTTTCGTTTGATAATTATGGTCAAAATAGTATGAACTTCCCATATTATAGATTCAGTCAGAACTGTCTAGTCACATGCTGATTTTGGAAACTTTAAAGACTCATTTTGGAAACGTAGAAAAAATTAAAGTTGTATGTGCTTATGTCTTCTAACTTCATGTAAAAGGAAATAGTTTGATTTCATGTATTGTTTGAGTTATACATGATAATATAAGACTAGGCATATTAGTTGTTTCATCAATTACAGCTTGTTTCTAAGTCCAGATGTAAAATTTACTGCGATTTGTGTATTTTGAGTTAGCCTTTGATATTTTATAAAAACAGGGCTATGTGAGTATAGTTTTTAAATCAATGAACCGTTCATGATTTTGATTTGAATAGAGTGAACCATGGTCAAAACACTAATGAAAGGTGTGTTTGCCCTATTATAGCCTCTGGTCTATCTTTGAAAATTTATTGCAACTTATATAGATTGACTTAGATAATGTGTTTTATAATATTAAGAATATATATATGTGTCTAGTTTCTGAACCAATTTACTTAGTCCAATTTGGGTGTGAAATGAATGAAATAAGATTAAAACACTAAATGGTGTTCAATGTTCTGAAGTAGAACTAGGACAACAATTGGTCTGAATTAAAAAACTCACCAACAATTCTACAAAAGGAATTAGGATTCATAATTTATATGTACAAGAAACCTAATATGTCTACTTTCAAATAAAATTTATATCAAGTTAATTGGAAACTTTTAACTCCATAAATGTTAAATAGAACATTAACTGGTCAGTTGAGATTAAACTAAGAATTCATATTTAAAAGACTAGTTCATAATTTTTATAGAAAATCGTGTTGGATATTAATATACATAATTTTAATACTGTGTAGATCTAGAGGACCTCTGGTGTTTAGCATGTATAGTGTAGGCTAGGTGAGTATAAACTGGAGATGGAATTCAATATGTGTTTACAGGATTTGTGTTCAAATATGTGCTATTGATATGATTACTTGGAGCAATTGATGAATAGTTGAATTTATGTGGTATATGTTATATGTTGTTAATCTTTTTACAGTTTGTTATATGTATATGTTGAGAATGCCTACTGTTTGTATGGAATGGAATGTTTTTACGTGTACATTGATTATCAAATGTTTCATATGTTGATGCATTCATACTGGACTTAATAAAAGCGTTGTGACCACATGCTCTTGTATTTGCAAATATAATCATAGAGAGAACTACATGTCATATTTCATATTAAAGACCTTCAGGTCAAATTCATATTGGAGACCTAGGGTCATTATTACACAAAAGACATTCTAGTCAATTTTCATATGGTGTTGGTTAGTCAATCATACAGGAATCCCGGAGCAATACATGGCTTGTTTGGTCACAACAAATAAAATGGAACACAGTGGCATATGCATATGTTTGTATGACATAGTTAATCAATTATTCGTTGTATGCTTGTGTTTGCCTAAGTTTGATATGTGATGGTTTATGCTCATTGAGTTGCGACTCATATAAAGCACAAATATTTTCCAGGTTATCGTTCTTGATAGATCCTTTTAGTTGACTTGAGCTTGAAGTTTGTAGATAACAACATGAGTCACAGGTCGGTCAACTGGTGCTCTAAACTCCCTCCTCATTAGCATTTGCATATATGTATAGTTAGCTGAGTCTTTTTTACTTGTGTGTATAAAATTTTGAAAATGGCTTGTATATATGACTTGTACCTATGTAGATGGTTATGATTGCATAAGATAAATGTATTATTTTGTTGGATTTCCATAATGTTATATGATTATATATGATTATATAACTATGGATTAAATGACATAGAAAGTATAAGGGTGTTACAATTACATACCTTGTAGATGATAAAAAGTATGCAGGTAAAAGATCATCTTGATAACTTTAACAAAATTATGCTAGATTTGCAAGGTGTAGGTGTTAAGGTTGAAGATGAGAATCAAGCTATTATTTTGTTGTGTTCATTGCCGAATTCTTATGAAAACTTTATGGATACTATGATGTAGGATAGAGATTGTAAGTCCAATAGGCATCCAAGAGGGGTAAATTGGATTGAAACTTAAATCTTTAAAAATCTTTTCTAAAACTGTTTCAACTAGTTTTTAAATACCAAAACTGAAGTTCAACCCAAAACACATTTGCGAAAAATAAAGTAAAATAGATGAAGGGTTAGAAGATAAGAGTCTTGATTTATAGTGGTTCGATCCTCCTTGACATACATCCATTCTTCTAGCTCACTAGAGAATTTGGAATCCACTATTTAGCACATTGCTTATGGGTGGAGGGAAGTCGTTACAAACCACTTGTTTTACAAGATCACACGACAACCTACGCCCTTGTTTTTCAGACCAAAAAAAGAAAACCAAACTCTCTAGCTTTCACCAAGGCTTAGCTAGAAAACCTATCTACCCTTTCAAGACTAACACCTAGTCTTGATTACAAACTATTCCCAAAGTAAGAAAACATGTTTCTCACACCAACTAACTAGCTAGATAGCAATTAAAGCTCAGTTGGTAGCAAAGTAAGACGAACACTGAAGAAATAAAGAGATGAATAGCAAAATAGCAAGCTTTGATTATCAGGAAAAGTTTTGTAGAATGTTCATATGTACCCTTTCTTGAATCAGGTGTCCTTTATTTATAGGCCTCTTTGTAGAAATAGTCATTATGAATCCCAATTTACCCATTGTGAGAGAACAATCTTTCACTATTCAGCAAACACTACATGCATAGTATAAATTCTACGTGTGTAGGACTTGGTTCTTGTGTGCATAAAGAACTGCAACGTGCATAGCATGGAACCGAGTAACTAGTTTCTATTTGAAAAGTGTATGATGCTACATGCATTGAACATCATATTAAGCGCATAAATCATATTTGCTACGTGTGTTTGATGTTCTACGTGCATTATCGTGACTGATTTTCTCTCTCTTCTGATTCTTTCATGTCGCTATGTTAGAGAATATTCAAATTTAAAATTTCAAGAAACGTCTCAGATTTTTCAAATAGTCCAACTCGTCCTCGTCTACGTGTGTAGCATAAGATCTTTTGATGTCACCTGTATCTATTAGAGAATATTCTTGTTTGAAATTCTGACACACTCTAATAGAATCTGCCTTCATCTCAAATTTATCATCACACTCATCTACGTGAGCAAAGTCACTTACTACGTAAGTAGCATTAGGTCTTCAAAAAATTTATTTGTTGAGATACGTGACCTTGTTGCTTAGCATCTCTTGATATGTGGCCTTGCAACGTTCATCTCTTGACATACTACGTGTATGCTATTAGCTCTACGTGCGTAGTATGATGCCTTAAATAAATAGAGAGTACAACTCTTGTATAATGTGTGCATTACCTGGGAGAATGTGCATATCAGATATCCAAGGCATTCTATTTGTTGAATCATCTTCGTCTATGTGCGTAGAATAGTACCCTAAGTGCACATCATCTGATTCTACGTGTACAACATCCGGTTCTACGTGCATAGTGTCCATCCTGGAATATGTAGAATTGCATGTATCTTTCTTGTACGTGATAGGGACGTTACAACGTGCATAGCATCATTTTAAATGTTTTGTTAAATCATCAAAACTTAGAAGGAATTTTCATGTTGACCAAAACTCATTCAACAATCTCCCTTTTTTTTATGATGACAAAACATTAAAAAAGTTTTTACTCCCCCTCAATCAATGCTTATGTTTTAAGCAAGTTTGACAACAAACAAGAAATTTGGTCAAGGTTTTTAAGTCTTGTCCCGTTGTTAGTGAAATCAATAGATCAAACTCTTATTCATTCTTCTCCCTTTTTTTGTTATTATCAAAAAGATAGATTGTAGCAAATAAAAGAACAATGGAATAATGTAATAAAGACAAAATTGCACATTAGAAAGACATTTTCAGTGACATTTTCAGTGCACATATAAGATCAAAGCATATTACAAGGTATGTTCATCAAGCAAAATAAGTGAAGTGAAATGCAAAATGAAATGTCGATCCGTTGGTTATAAGGATCACTATGGTAAGGTGGAAAACTTTGGATATGAAGTGCATGCATCATCTTCCTTAGGTTCTTCAAAACATCTAAGACAAGATCCACAATCATCCAATGGGACATCTGAAGACAAATTTCTTACACCAGCTCTTCCATACATAACCTCACTTCAGTAGGCTCTTCCTTTTCCTTTTCATCGTCTAAAATTTCAACAATTTTAGGAATTAGAGGTAGGCTATCAAGAATGGTTTTTTCCTTTGCCAACCATTTTTCCAACTCCCTAATCCTTTTTCTATGACCTCTTTATTTTGTAAGGTTAGCTGGATTTATCTCAGGTTCTGGTTGAAGTTTAGGTGGAGGTGATGTTCTAGGAATCTCGTGTTCCGATTCTATTAAGTCACTTGAATCACTTTCAGACTCATATTCTATTGACTCATAAATTCGGCACACACACCACCTCTCCTATTTTTTAAGAGTCACTTTCCTTGTTTGACAATGATGAATTCGACACATGCACTAACTAATTAGGAGTCCATGACTAATTAGGAATTTTATTCTTGTCTGACAAGGAAAATAAAACTCTAATTTGTATGTGACAAAATTAATTAGGAAGTGATTATTCTTGTGAGACAAAAAAGGAAAACCCTAGTTTGACTAGATTAGGTGCACTCCTTGCTATTCTTTCATGGCTTGACCGAATTAGTGAGTGCCACAAACAAAAGAGAAAAAATTATTTGTGAGTTTTAGAATAGAGATTCTAAAAGAAGTGCTAGCACACATTAACCTAATGAACGATCTTGTGTGTGTGAGAGTATAGAGGAGTCGTCTTTTAGCAGTCCCTATTGTCAATATCATTCGGCTCAACACAAATCAAGGAAGCAATTCGGCAATTCCAGCTTTTGGAGAAAAGCAATTCGGCTAAGTTAAAAGGTATATATATTTGACCTCATTTTTATTAATTATGATTACATACAATGTTCCTAAATGTTTCTTGTGTGATATTATTGTTTTTC
>CAODLS011505481.1:0-19062 GCA_948243855.1 Flueggea neowawraea
CCACAATCATCATTTTTATGCACGAGATGTTGCATCCCCAATACGTGAGAGCAATTATGGACGAAAATATTTTGTCCCAAAATGATCGCGAAATGTCTATCTTTGCAAACATTTGTGGACAAATTCATCCTTCAAGGACGAGCGAATCTCATTTTAGGGGCATCAGATGTCGTCCCTGAAAGATAACTTACAGCAGACAAACTTATCTTTCATCCCGAAAAAACTAACATTTAAGGACAAAACAGTTTTTTCGTCCTTGAAGACTTTTACCGACGCATCCTTAGATACGCCAATTTTTTCGTCCCTAAAAACAATTAGGGGTGAAAATCCATTCTTTAGTGACGAAACCTGTCGTACCCAAAAATGTTATTTCTTGTAGTGTGGCATGAACAGGAAACTGAAACAGGCAAGAACATGACAGACATTAAAATGAAATACTGGTTCTGTGGCATTACCGAAAATGTATGAAATGCAAATGCGAATCTAAAACCCTCGACATCTCTAAAAATCCTATTTCGATCAAAGATATATCACCCTCATCTCAAAAATCGGACTCTATGTAAAATTAGAATTTAGTCCCCGACTTTTGTAAAATTACACTTTAGTCCCTAAAACCTCAAAAATTAATAATTAATCCCCAAACTTTTAGAATTTAAAATTAAATCCTCCAATTAACTCAATTTATGAAAAAAAATGTCAAATTTATCAAAATTACATAATTGCTCACATCTTTTCAAAATTACAAATCTAAAACCTATTTATATAAAATTACAAATCTGAATGATATGTAAAATATCAGTCCCAGTCCTCTAATTATTCCAAAAATATCAAAAATTTTCACCTAAGTCCCTGCGACAGAAAATTATTTTCAAAAATATCTCAAATCTCAGAACCGAGCAAAACCCGATATTCGCACTCGTTCCAACTAACTCAAATCATCCTGGGAACCTAAATCTACCATCAATCTCACCAAAAACTCATTAGAACTACCTAACCCGACATAACCAATTCGGATCCATAAAAAATCCATCAAATCATCATTCCTAAGCTATATTCATGTTTTCCCATCATCAATCCATCATTCCCCAACAAAACCTAGCTCAAATACGTCCTAAAATCCCTCCAAAACTGAACCCATAACCTCAGCCGAAACTCACACAATTTCAACAATCAAAAGGTGAAAATATACGAAATAGAGGAGAGAGGAAGAGGAAATTACCTAAGCTTGGTGTGGGAAGGGAAGAGGAACGAAGGAGAGACAGAGAGCACAAAGAGAGAGTCGGGTTTTCAGTGAAGAAGAAAAAAATGAAGAAGAGAAGGGGTTGCTGCTATCGGGTCTGTTTTGAAGAGGGAGAGGGAGTGCAAAACGCACTGTTTGGTGCGGAAGTAACAAGAAGCAAAAACGACGTCGTTTGGTTCATAGCCCAGCTCACACACGCACAGACGACAGGTTACGCGCACGAACAACAACAACGACAGGGAGCAAACGACGCGTAGTTTGGGAAATGCACCCAAACGGCCTGTAGCTCAGCTCTTGTTTCTCTGATTTTCCTTTCAATTTTTCACTCAATTTTTACTTAGCAAATCAACTCCAAATCATTTCAAAAATTCTCAAAACTCCACCAATCACCCAAATAACATTTAAAACTCAAAAGTAACTCTTCAAATTTTTTAAAAAAATGAAATTTAAGGAAAATTTTCTGGAATAATTAATAAAAATTAACAAAATATTTTCTTACTAAAATAAATTGAAAATAATAATTGTAATCAATAAAATTT
Source organism: Flueggea neowawraea (assembly GCA_948243855.1). Lineage (NCBI taxonomy): Eukaryota > Viridiplantae > Streptophyta > Magnoliopsida > Malpighiales > Phyllanthaceae > Flueggea > Flueggea neowawraea. The sequence goes on from CAODLS011505481.1 coordinate 1,780, forward strand.
GACCATATAAAATTTTAAATACCTAATAAAATATATTTCGTTGATTACAACATTAATAAAATTCATTTAAAGAAGAAAAAATTTTCTACCAAAAAATTCAATAGAGAAAAAATATCGGATATTACATTTGGTCTTTTCCGCTGCGGATCTAGTCTTGTCCACCGCAAATTTGGTTGTTTAGGTGGCAAAATAGAGAGGGAATGAAGAGGGCGGCGGTTAGGGATTTCAGAATGTTAACTGTTTTCAATTTTTTTTCAAAAATCTTTAAAAAATTTATTTAAGCTTTCCAATTTTTTTAAATTTTTTTTATTTAAAAGTTTGAAAGATTTATTTAAAGTTGTTTTTAACTTTTAAATTTTTTTGTCATTTTCAAAAGGTTTATTTAAAGTTGTTTTATTAAAATTTTTAAAAGGTTTATTTAAGGTTGATTGTAGTTTATTAAAAGGTATATTTAAAATTTATTTAAGGTTAACTTTTAATTTTTATAGATTCAAGAAAAGGTTTATTTATCTTATTTAAGGATTATAAAAATTTTATTTTACGTTTATTGAGGTTAAAAATATAAAAAAAAAAACTTAAAGTGAAAAACTGGAAAAAAGAAGGAAAATTTTTGGTTTTTGGTTTATTTTAAGTTTATTTTTTTAATTTAATAATTTTAAAAGGCTTATTTAGGTTAAAATTCAAAACAAATTAAAATATAAAAACTGGGAAAAATAAAAAAAATAAACTAGAAATAAAAGAAAAAGTGAACTAAATAAAAAAAATAAAAAAGGCTAAAAAATGAAAAAAAATAAAAATAAATTCCAGTTGGTTTATTTTTTCAGTGTAAGGTTTACTTTTTTATTTAAGAAAAAAATGAAAAAAAAAATTCCGACATCTGTATGGAAAAGATGATTTACGTGCGGAAAGATAGGAAGATCCAGAATGAAAGTCGAATGTAAGTGCATATTTTTGTAATTAAATCTTGGAAGGGGTCCACTTTTGTAAGTTGCCTCTTTTTTTTCACAATTTATGATCCTTGAAATTTTGTTCATCGATAACAATTAACAAAAAGTTTTAGGAAAAATCTAGTGAGCTTAGCTTGTACATCTTTGGATTACAAACGAAAATTCTCATAGATGCTACCAATTAAATCCCATGAAATCCTAGTACAAAACTCACGTGACACATGCTCGATGAACTTTAACAACGCTGTTCTTAATATTGAGCTCGAAAGCTTTAAGGCCATCATCTTTGCTACGTTCGTCTAACTTTAGCAATTATGAACCAATCTCCTATGTGCGATTAGCCTCTTGACAAATGTTAGCTAGTTCATCGGTCAAAAATAGAACCTGATTAGATTCTTGACATCGGAGCCAACTTCAACGTCGTCCACCTCATTGTCATACTTAACCTCGTTAAGTATGCACTCAAGGATATATCCTCTTTTGCTCCAGAATGTTGGAACTTATAACTAAATTTGGCACAAACCACTCTGTTATTGTTGCACCATCACTGGATGGCATATTGATAGGGATCTAAACATGTGTGTTTGAGGTCCATCTTTACAACATACTAATAAAAACCTTCAAGAACACCACTTCCATTAGAATTTGAACTCAAGTATATGCAAGGTAAAATTAGGCCGTAACCACCAAATAAAAATTAATTGACGAAATAAAAAAAAACATATTATATAAAATAACTAAACTTCGTTTCACCTTTTTTTTCTTAAATATTGTTGCTTCAAATTAGCAACGATCTTGAAAATGGTGAAGTTGAAAACTAATGGTGGTAAATTCGATCTTACCTTCTCGAATTCTGTAAAACAACAGGAAGTTAGAGGTTAGGAGACTCATCCCCTGAGAGCATTCATCTCATTTATAGCTTCTTTGACCATGGTATAACTTATTTTCTGTAATAGGCTCTGGTGGACTTATCAAGTTGAATAGGCCTTGGTCCTGTCACATCAAAAACATGTCCGAGAGCACTCATCTCATTAATTTAGTTTTTTCTTCAATGTATACGTAGATTGACATGAAAATGGCTAGTTAATGCGACTATTAAAAGGCTTAATAAACAAAGATAATATGAACATTGCACTTACAATATAATTTTTTTTGTTTTTTTAGAAATATTACCTTATGCGTGTTTCAAACTTCACTAAAAAGTAGTCAACCATTAAACTACCGTTAGACTTTTCCAATATATACTGATGTGGCACAATGCCAAAATGTTTGGACTCTTATGATGACACGGCATATCACATGTCAATAACACGTGGCTTGCCATGTCATTGCAAGTCTCATGTCTATGGAGAGCGAGATAGAGAGAGGGGTGGAGAGAGAGAGAGAAACACAAGGTTTATGCAGTTTGACAAGGGTGCCTATATCTATGGAAAGATTAGTCTTTATTGATTATTCCTTTGGATAGTGGTACACACACAACACATGCTCATGCTAAGGTGAGTAAATTCGTAAATATATAAAGGATATATAACCATAAATTCGGGGGAATATCTAGGCCTCAATACTTATCCTAACACCTTTATCAAGCCTTTATGGAAATTTGTCCCCAAGATGCTGGAAGTAGAGATGAGCAAGTAGCTTGGTTAGAATGTCAACAATTTGATCTTAACTGTACCCGCAGCTAGTAACTGGCGAAAATGATAGTCTAGTTCAATGTGTTTCTTTCATGCATGGAATGTAGTATGGGTAGTGAGATAAATGGCCACAATGTCGTCACACCAAAATTGTGTAGGTTCTGTAGATAGAAAACCCAAGTCTTTTAGAAGAGATCGAATCTAGACAAGTTCTATTGCGACATTGCCAATGGCTTTGTATTCACTTTTAATGGAAGATCTAGTGATAGTATGCTGTTTCTTAGCACTTGAGGAGATGAAACTTTTACCTAGGTATATGGCATACCCATTTGTTAAGTAACGATCTTCAAACACCTTGGCCCAGTAGCTATATGAAAAACAATGCAATTGCACACCCGCTTGATTGGAGATAAAAAGACCCATTGTAGGAGTGTGGTAGAGATACCTTAGCAATCGCTTTAAGGCTGTCCAGTGTTCATCAGTGGGTGCATGTATAAACTGGCAAAATTTGTTAATTTCAAAGAAGTTTGGAAGGAGTAGAAAACTGGAAAAGACGTTCATCAAACTTAATATGTTGAGCAATATAGATTCTACCAATGGTAGGAGGAAGCCATAGTGGGTTGGAGAGGGCCGAGATTAACCCAAGGTACTATACTAAAAGTGAATTTATGGGTTGAAGAGGGTATAAGACACAACCAAAAGACGTGAAGAGGAAATATAGATGAATTTTGACCATACAAAAGTTCATAAGGAGACTTGTGTTTTAAGATATAAGTAGGAGAATTCTTAATGAGAGATATTACAATGTCAAACACATAGTTCTAGTAACAAAGTAGGACTGACGCATGAGAAAGAACAATGACACTCATATCAACAAGGTGTCGTAATTTATATTCAAATAACCTATTTTGCTCATCTGTGTATGGGCAAGCAATGTGATGAACAATTCTTAGCAATTTGAGGTGTTTGCTTAAGGATTGATATTCTTCGCAACAGTTGAAATGAAAATCAAGAATAGAGCATTGAATTGACATTTAACATAAGCATTAAAATGTTGGAAATAGCCTAAAAGTTCACTTTTATTTTTCATCAAATAAATCCAAGAGAATCTGGTAAATTCATCAATGAACAAAACGCAAGAACAGTGACTTAAAGATGAAACAATAGGTGATGGGCCCCAAACATCACAATAAACAATGTCCAACGGCCTTTCCCTCGTCTAAGCGACAGAGGAAAGAGGCAATATCGCAAGTTTGACAAGATTACAGGACTAACATGGAGGAGAAGAGGACAAGTTGGTGGAGACATCATGATCAAAGACTTTGGGTACGATACGAGGATGAGGATGACTGAGACGGTTGTGCCACTAAGTAAACGAGACTACTTCACCATGACATGCCACTTTATTTTCTATGGGGTTAGACTGATAGATAGAGACCTTACTCACCCGGGCCTCGGAAGAGGATATCCTTGGTTACCTAATCCTTGACAAGGAAACAATGAGGGCAAAACTTAAGAAATCAACGATTATCAATACTAAATTTCTATATGAAAAGTGGATGTTTAGAGGCATGAGGAATACAAAAGCATCCTTTAAAAGAAATGATTTAAAAGAAGTATGTAAGCGAGTAATACCAGAATGAGAAATTGCTAGCCCTTAACCACTAGTAACATTGTGTTGATCATTCCTTTTGTATTCTTATGCCACATTCAATGAAGAGATATTCGGGGTAATATGTAAGAGGCCCCAGAGTTAAAATACTAGTTGAAGGCGCAATAATAATATGTAGTGTATGAGAAATTGAATAAGAAGGAACCACTATACCCGGCCAAAAATTAGTATTGGCCTAAGGCTGAGATGTGCGCGAATGGTAGTGATGCCAAAATTTGTCTGTATTATGATTCTGGAGTCCAAAAATTTGGCATGGGTTGTGGGGATGGAAAAATTGAGAATTGTCTTGTTGGCATGCCAAGGGAGGAGTGGCCAAAGTGGGTAGCAAAGGAGGAGTGCGTGAAGCAATATTAGTGACTCGACTTTCAAGAGTACCTTTCAGTAGAATTTCGTGAGCTACTAGTTGGCCTCTCAACTCATGAAATGAAATAGGTTATAAGCGAAGATTAATGGCAGTGATAACACTTTGATATTTCACTGCAATGTTACAATATATGATCGCATTGAATTCCGTAAGAGATAAAGGGCGACTAGCAACAAAGAATTCATCAGTAAAAGACTTTGCTTTCTAAAGATATTCACTAATAAAGAGATCATGTATAACATCCTACCAAAGCAGGTAGCTAAATCTAGCAAGTCAAGCAACCTACTATGTAGCAGCTTTGTATTCTCACATTGGATACGTGTATAGGGATAGAAAGATTTATAAGTATAAAGACCTAACCACTTAAGTAACCCAAACTTGAACATTTGAGTTCAGTGGTTTGGAGTTCATTAGTTGTCAGATGTTGCTTAAAGATAGTTGTTTGCTTATACCAGATCATGACAATTACGGGTATCAAAACCACTCTATATGAAAACTTGAATGGTGGTGAGACAAACCTCAATTAATGGCGATGGTGGTGCAAACCTCAAGAGTTGTAAGGATGTCCTTGAGTATATGTAAATTCCACATCAGCAGGTTGAGTATAGATGAATCCCACACTAACAAAACACGAGAGAGATTATGAGCATCATGATTAGAAGTCCTAGCAACGAGGACGCCGTAAACTTATGGGGGTGGGAATTGTAACATCCCACCAAAGCAAGTAGTTGAATCTAACAGGTAAGCAACTTGTTGTGCAGCAACTTTGTGTTCTCACATTAGATAAGTATATAGGGATGAAAAAGCTTATAAGTATAAAGATCTGGCTACTTAAGTAATCCAAGTTTAAACTTTTAGGCTCAATGGTTTGAAGCTCATTAGTTGTCAGATGTTACTTAATGACAGTTATATGCTTATGTCAGGTCGTGACATCATGTTTCTTGAGTTCCTAAATCTCAATATGCAATTAGAGTTGTCATTTCTGAGAGTTAGAACCAAATGCCAAGGAAAGGGCATGATACATTTCATAAGTTGATGTTAATCTGATCACATAAGTGAAGACTTCTGCAAATAGGGAGGAGAGTAACAAAGAGTGTAACATCTAATCCTTTTGAAACAAGGTTTGGTATTCTGGATTTGGCACAAGAATGGTATCTAATGACCAGATTTGCATAGAAGGAATAGGTTTGGAGCCATCAATGAATTAGGTGATTTGTGGATAGTTGAGAAGAGGAATAAATGATGCCTTCCAACCTAAGTAATTTTTCACAGAGAGCTTCATAAAGGAGCTATTGGTGATGGTAGGCGTGAAGGCTGGAAAGATAATTAGAATAATAACAAAAGAGGTGGCGGAGGTGGTGTCGACCATGCTTGAGAAAAAAAAATGCAAAAAATTTGGTGAGGTTAAGGTTTTTTGTTTAGGCTCCTAATACCTTGTGGAAAACGATACAGAGAAGAGAGAGAGAGATGAACAAAAGATTTACGTGATTCGACAAATGTGCCAACATCTGCAGAGAGATTAGTTTGTATTGATTACTTCTTTGTATAGTAGTACATAATTATATATGCTCATACTATGGTGAGTTAATGCTACAAATATACAGCGGATATATACACGTATAGTCGGGTGAATACCTAGGTGTTAGTACTTATCATAACAATGTCAACATACCAATCATTAGAAAACGAAAAAGTCTAACGGTAATTTGATGGTTGGCTGATAGAAAATTGGAAATTCATGGGGCATGGCGATTTTTTTTTGAAAGAATTGGACATTTTTAAAAATTTGTTTATTTTTGCTTATTCATTCCAATTAAAGTAGTTATTATCATAGTTACAAAAACTGGACCCGACTGACAATTCAAGTAGTGAATCGTGAATAGAACACTAAACTAGTCTAACTTAGATATAATGAGTGGCAAGTGTAAAAAACCAACCGATTCAGGTTTAAAACTAGAAATCAATTTAGTTTATAAAATAGTAGTCAATTTTTGAAAAGTTGGTTATTTTGAAATTTATTTGATTTAATTGTTGAATTTATTTTCTTTGATATTTAGTCACACTTCATATAATTAGAATCTGTAATATAGTTTTAGAAATTATTTTTGAAAGTTAGCGTTAAAATTTTAAAAATGTTCAATATAGGTATGTTCTTCTATATTGATCCACTCAATCTGCAAATGCATGAATGTCAATACAGTCTTAGAAACCTCGAAATATTCTGGAGTGTCGAAGCCACAAGTATGAATGAGCTAAATGTGGTTTGAAATAAAAAAAAAAAAAGAACACATTTGTTTTGGATTTATAAGCTAATTAAAGCAATAAAATTATTCAACTATTCAAACAATAATCAAACTAAAATAGGAATTCATTAGAATAAGAGTTAAAGCTATAAGGTTTCATTTAATGGAATCCTAAGTGCAATCTAAATAATGGATTTATGAGGAATGAATGGTGATTTGTCTTTACATTTGTCTAAAACCTCTTTCAAGTGAATTAGATTCAATTAACTAGGTTAATACCATTGTTTAACCTAAATTAAATAAACTCCATTAAGTTCAAACAAATCTCAAAAGCCATCACACACTATTAGAAACATATTTGTCCTAATAATGCATGTCAAATGCTATAAGAGCTAGGAATGTGCTTCACCTCTCAGTACTTTACACAAACAACTCATATGCAACTTAACTGGTAATCAAGCAAAAGAGTTCAACAATAAATACACAAGCATTTCATCATTTCATAACAAAATCCTCCAAACATGGCAACAAAATTCAATACCCATCACTCATAAAACATGTAACTTCCATTAAGCTACATCTCTAGACCTTAACAAAGAATTCAAACTAACATTTCAAATATCCTACAAGAACATAAAGTAAAAGTAAATAAAAGCATAATAAAACCCATTAAAGCAGAGAGAAAATGATGCTAGATTGATTGGTAGGATTGGGTCTTCAAGAATAAGAGCTTTGCTTCGAGTTTTCTTCAACTTTGGGCCCCTTCTCTCCCTAAATCACTTTCTCTCTCTAAAAAACTCTCAAAAACTAGTTATGGAGTGAATATGGATAGGTGGTTGCTACTACTTAGAATTTTCTAAATGAGAAAATTCAAGAGGTATTTGTAACCACATCCTATAATAATCAACCCTACTCCTATAATAATCAACCCTACTCAAGAAAAGATCTTTTATCCCTAAAAGACAATGAAATACACAAGGTTACACGTTTGCCACAAGCATGGTGAGTCACCACGGTCATAGCAGCCTTCATGCAGCACCACAACAGTCATGGTCAGCTCATCACTGTTGTAGCATATGACAAAATGTCGTGACGGGCATGGTGGTGACTGTTGTGGTCGGTATGGCCTTGAAGATCCTTGCTTGCCATGTTATGGTGATACGTGTGGTGGGACTGTGGTGCATCTTGGTTCCTCCTTCGAATCTTCACTTTTTTTCTCCTCTTTTGTGCCTTTCTCCACGCGCTTTTCATCTTTTTGAATCACCATTCATACATCTTTGAAAATCCTACAAAGATCAACCAAAATGCGTATAACGATCAAATAAAATCATATAGAAATCATCTAATAAGAACTATATAAATATCATGCATCATATATATATTATTTATTTCTACTGTTTAACTAGTAGTCCACTGGTTGAACCAGTGAATCGATGATGTGGCTCCTTGGTTGGTTTGATAGCCGATTCAATTCTTCTAACATCAATTATTCAGCTCCTTTATTTAAAATTTATTATTTCTATGTATTTTTTTGGAATAAATATGACAACTCCACACCAACGTCAACCTAGCTAGATTTGCCCCTATAGATTATTTCGATTGATTTCTACGATATCGTGTCTCTATTTAAATTGCAATTGTTTGAATTTGAACCAATGGAAAGAAAGTCTTGTACATGTGTTTTGTGGTCATAAGCATTGCAAATGTTCAGTGGAAAGAGATTGTAACCCGCATCGACATCAATTAGACCACGTAATGGTCTTTGATCTACCATGTCATTCGCGGATTTGCTTGTATTACTAAAGAAGTCATCAACTACAAACAAAGCAGAAATACCAAACTCAACGATGGTGATATCAGTGGTATGTTGGTCACAATGATATGAAGATTTCACAATAGTGTGGAAGTAGTCTTAAAGACGAATGTGAAAGCAACATCAAGTTTGTTTTGAGCCAAAATTTTATTGCTCAAAAAACCATAGTCAACAAGATCCAGACATGGCTTAAAAATCCATTGACCAGTAACATAGAGGAACACCAAAACTTTCTACCCGAACAAGTTAATGCTTACATGCAAATGAAGGATCTGAAGTAATAAATCAATAAAAAATCTATCGACAAAAGATCCTTACAACACAATAAAATATTTGAAGTCATCATGAAAATTTAATGAAATTAAGACTTCTTTTCCACCTAAGCGAGATAGTTGTTTAAAAGCAATTCTATTTTTTGGAAAAGATTAATCATTATAGTTGTTGCTCCTCTAAAAGCACTTTTAAAATCGGTTACGTCGATCCCTTTAATACATCAGCATATGATCTACTACCTTAATAAATGGTTGATGGATTAACGAGTTAAGGGATGCATATGGAATCATGTTGTGGGAGTTAAGGCTTTGCTGAGTAACTTAATGAGTTATTCTCTCTAAAAACCATGATTTGAAAGCAAGCAAATTGTAACTTCGTGTACTAATGGGATTGATCTTCCGGATAGTAGATAGAAAACTTCATATGAAGATGGAGGAAGCCAAGCCTGAAGCCCTTATTATCTTGCTTCCTTGCCAATGTAATTACTCTCTAAATTAAAAATTTGTATAATGTCCTTGTAAATCATTCGCGGACCATTGAGGACAAAAATATTTCATGTAAATGAATGGCTACTGGTAGACAAAAAAAAAGAGTTGTAAAAGTCATTTGAGATGGTGGTGGGGTTAGGCTTAAGGTACTTATTGGTTGAAAGTTTAGGGTTAGGATTGGGATTAAATAAGGGTATAATTGAGCCAAGCTAACACAAGCTTTGAAATGTTTAGGTTGACTTGTTAGAAAATGTCAAGTTTGAGCTCTAGCTTGACTTGAGCTATATTTTTGTTCAAGATTGGTTCATTTAAAATTTGATGAGCTCGATGTTTAGTTTATTGATATTTTGACTCAAGTTCTACTAATTTGATTTTCAATCTAAGTTTATCAGCTTGTTCTTGCCACTTTTAACAGAGAAATAATCTAAACTCATTTAATAAATAAATTTTTTGATTTTATTCATTTAGTGTTGACTTTAGTTTTGATGATGATGTACACAAAACATCTATGAAATGAGTGCAAAGGTGCAAAATTTGTGATTTCAGGCATTAAGCACGTAAAGAAGGTGTTTGAGCGACAACGCAAACAGGCGGTGATGCAACATACGTTGATAAAGGTGAAAGTTGGCTCCTATGCATGTAGACATTGAGCTAAGCATGTAGACATGAATGACACTGGAGACAATGAGCATCAGACCTTGTTCTAAACGTGCAGAGTTGGATGCAAAGCACGTAGATTAGAAGCATATCTCATTGGAGCTAATCTTGTATATCTACGCACGTAGAAGACATACAACACACGTAGCCAGATGTTCATCTTGATGAGGAGAAGACTAAGTGTCATGACTCATTTCCGGACCATGACCGGCATACGATGCCAACCGTCTGTAGGAGCCCAGCCTATCTCGCACAAGTCTCAGAGTACAGAACTTTTACCCAAGTTCATTTCAAATTAATAAATATAAAATATAAAATAAAAACTTAAATCTCATTTAATAAAGTAAAACATTTATAATATCAAATACAGAAAGCATTTCCAATTTGTAACAATTGTAATATCAGAAACGGGAACATAACCTATAGAAACTCGGTGGAAAGCATCTAACAAATAAACTAACCGGGGCCCAATCAAAATGGCACTCATTGCCAAACTAAACTTCTCACCGAGTGCAGACAATCCGACAAATCAACTTCGATTAACCTGAAAAATGTTAAGAGAGGTGGGCGGGGGGCGAGGGAGGGTGAGAAAACTCAGTGAGGGATAATGCTCCAGAATGTTTCTGGGACCTCACATAAACCATTTTGAAAATAGTTCGTAAAAACTCTATGCAGGTATAATCAACTATCTATCTATCTATCTATCTATCTATCTAGTAGCATTTCAAAAATTATTCCGAAACCGTTTGCAAACAAAGCTTACACATGCACGCATACCATCAGGAGCATGAGTAAAATCTTTCAAAGCATTTCCAAACATTATCAAAACTAGCAAACTTTCAAAAATAAAGTGAAGTTCAACAAAAACCTTTAATTATCAGAAGTTCCAAAAGCCTTTTTTAACTTTATCATAAATTCCCGAGATAGAGAGTTGTCATATAGGCACAATGTATCGCCATCCGGGCAAGTATCGCCACGCAGACAAGTATAGCCATTAAGGAGAACATAACCACTAAGTGAGCATAGCCACTTGTATCCCATGATGGATCCAAAAACAAGTCAAAGTAGTATTGCCCTCAAAGTTTTATCAAAGTAGTATTTCAAAAATAACTGAAACAAAGTAATTTATTTCAAAAACAAAGGAAAGCATTTTGCAAGCAAGCCGCATGCAAAGCAAACAAAAGTTTTACCAAAAAAAAAGTTTTGAATTTACTTCAGAAACGTACCGAAGAAATATAATATAATCAATTTATATTATTTCTAGAAACAAATTAACTTCTTACATAAACATATAATCTTTCAAAAACAAAGGTTTATTAATATTTCAAAATACTAATAACTTTCAAAAAACATATTTTTTCATCCATCAAAATTCCCAAAATTTTCAGAAGCAAACTTAAATCAAACAGAAAGACACAGTCTATGTGTCTGAAATCGACGTCGCACTTACCTAGACGCCAAGTGAATAATCCTACTCACGGTCTACCAGTGAATGATTGGTATCCTCGAAAATCGAACTAAACTGAAACAAAAGATATTCATGAAGACTTAACACGGTGACTGTGGCAATATAAAATACACATGAAATCCAAATGCAGACTCAAACGCCTTCAGTGTCAGAAATCCTATCTTAATCGAAAGTCTAACACTCATCAAAATTTAGACCTCGATGTAATATTATAATTCAGTCTCCAAACTGTTTAGAATTTATCAATCAATACCCAAGGTATTTCTATTATCAAATCAGACCACAAAATATTCATAAATTACACTGAGACTCCAAACTTCTAAAATATCAAGTTTAGTCCCTTTGGAAAAGTTAGCTAAAAAGTCCTTATCTCAATCCCACCGATAGAAATCGAATTCAAACATCCACAATGATCACAATCAACCTCAAAAACTCAAATCTATAATTTGTTTCAAAAAACAAATCAAAATCATCATAAATTGGCTCAAATGCTAACCAAACCCTAACCCAATCAACACAATGTTGAATATTTCAATTTTGAGCTTAATCTAGGTTCCTCTAACCATAAACAGTCATAATATAACAATATTTAATAATCATTCCAACAAAAATCAGCAAATCCGACCCAGATTTGCAAAATTGTCACCAACAGGACCCATTTATGAACAACCTCAAATGTCCACTAATCAAATTGAATCTAGGTATTTCTAACTTCAATATATCTAGATCTAAAATCCCTCAACATCCATTCCAATAGAATCACTCAAATCTGAAACCCTAGGTCAAATCAGACGAAAACGTGATTCTGAAATCTAAGGCATGAAATGAGAGAAAAGAAGAGATTGGAATGTAAATCTTACCTTTAGAGATGATCAAAAACATTGGGAAGCAAAGAGGAAATGAGAGAACTGATATGAGAGTGAGAGAAAGAGTGAAAATGAGGCGAAAATGACGAAAAAGGGTCAAGTTTTGAGGTTTATAAAGACGAACAGATCGAAACACACTGTTCACTGATTCACAAAGCTAACATACATTATATCACCTTGCAACGTACGTTATAAGGTTACTATGTACATAGTCGTGCATATAAGGCGCGTAGTCAATGTTATAATTGTATCTAGAAACTTCATTTTACCAGAATTCATGATCAACATATGTCATACTAAGTTCAACGTATGTTGTGCTTGCTCTACGTGTGTTGATCCCTTTACAACGTACATAGACGGCTTGAAAAACCCATGAATCATCCCAGATCATGATCTACTTATGCAACACCCCCTACAACGCACGTAGAGGCCTACACAACCCACAAACTAACCAAAACCATGCTCTATGTGCGTAGATACACCTTCTACGCAAGTAGATGACCTCCAGCAAGCTCTACGCGAATAATTTCACACCCTAAACATGATTTCAACTTAAAATCATAAATCTCATCACTCCTAGGACCTAACAACACCCAAACTTACTAAGGCATCATCTTAAAACAAATGTAAACATTTCCAAACACTCCAAACATCAGCTCAATCATTCAAGAGTCAAATTGGAAATGAACTAAAATCTTTCAAAATCGAAAGATGTTCCACCATAGACTTTGACAAAATTGGTCGGAACGCTATAGAGAATTGATTGGAACGAGAGGGATATTACATACTTCCCCCCTCAAAAGAAATTCATTCTTGAATCTCCAAAAGATTCAGATTAGAAGTAGTATAGAGATATATCAAAGTTACTAACACAACTTGAACCTTCAGTTCAACCAAATTCTAAAATTCCCACCTCGAAAATCGAATCTAAGTATCCAAATCAGAATATGATCCAAAATTCTCAACATATCAAACCACGTAGAGTGCAACTATCATCTTACTAACGTATTATCTCTCTCGTACTGAGATATTCAAACATACAGAGAATGGATACCGATTATGTGAGAACAGAGATAGAAGGTACCAAAGAATGCATATACAGAAACAAAGAATACTAACTTACAAACTGACAAATGCAGACATCTATGCTGCATCCAGCAAAGAAACACCCTAAGGTGCTCAAACACAAATATGCAGACCAACATTGACATTTCACAATATGCAGAAACAAAGGCAGAAGATACAAGAAAATGCAAATATAGAGAATGCAATGCTTTTGAATAAGAAGCATGGGTAGGAGAAGCATTGACATGGCACTCCATCTTAGCAAAAGAAGGTGTGTTCGATTGAGAATTAGTAACACTCCCACGAGAAAATTTCTTGACGAAAACTATATGTCAAGATGATTCTTCAATTGTCAAGGTCAAAGCACTATAATTCACCTAAACATCCAATGTTGAAGAAATAGAAGAAACCTTAGTAGATTTTAGGACTGAAGCAACATCTAAACTTTTTCGAGTTAATGTTTCTTAACTAAGTTGAAATAAATCCAGTAACTCCAAGCCAATTGCTTAAAAGAAAAATCTAGAAGCTTGCCCAATAGTGAAGAGGAATACTATCAATTCATACTAATCGTCGCTTGTAAACAGAGAACATCTCTAGCTTTGATAACTCCTTAAAAAAAAATGAATGGGAGAATCTTTAAACTCTAAGAAACTGATCAAATCCTCTTGCGTTCTAAACAAGATCAAAATATTATTTCCACCCAGGAAAGAAATTTGCTCAAATTGAGCTGGTAATGATGAAAATAGCCACAGATACATAAAAACTCCAAAGACACTTTAAGTTGCCAACAATTAAACGATCTAACCATAGATGGCGATCATCCAAACTAATTTTGAAAGCTGTCTTCATCTTGTCATTTAGAGCAGTGACATATGATCGAAAGGATTGATTGGTTGCATTAGGCCCTTGAGTTTGAATGACGCGAACTGTAGAACGATTTGGTATATATAGCTTGTGAATGATTGGCGGACGTGGATTTCTTAACTGCAAACCTTGATTTGTATGCTCTTAAGGAATGACTATTGAAGTTGATTTGAAGTAAGCAACATAATGGAGAAATCATCATCTTGATGAATGTGAAGAAACCCAAAATGTTTCCCTTGTTGTTTTCTTCCTTGCAATTCTTACAATTGCTTAAATCTCGAGATTTTGTAATTTCAATTAGAAATCCTCGACATACCAATGTTGTATGATGTTCTTTGTATAGATTAAGGGATGATGATGAAAGGGAGAGTAAAATTTGTGTGGGTAGAAATGGTTGTAAGGTTTGTTTCATGAAGAGAATTCAATGCCGGTTTAGAATAGGGCTTTGGGTTGAGGGGTAATGGGGGTGAGGGAGGGAGAGGAGAGATCATGTTCTCTACCTAATAAGTAAATTGTTAAGTTGATTGTTCAAACTTTGTTCGTTTTATACCAAGCTTCAAAAATTATTCAAGTTAGGCTCGTTTATGCATGGAGCCGAATACAGACAATATCTCATCGAATTGAACACTGAACCACTCATAAGCGGCTTGATTCATTTACATCGCTAGGGTGAGGAGAGATAGGTGGATGAGGAGGACGGAGGGCATAACAAGCCATTGCATATTTTACGTACGACAATTAGGCTGATATTAAGTCTGTGTACAAGTAGCTATAAATCTCTGTCTGCCTAGATTACAAATTAAAATCTCAACCTTATAGTTTCGAAAATGATTCTAGTGTCATTAAGCCTTCCTGTTGATTTGCATGTTAAAATATGTGAACACATTTAAATTAATGTTCAGTACAACTTTTTAATAAACGTTTTGATACTTCACAACATAATTAACATGTTCAATCAACGATTCAATTTTTAACATAATACTTACAGGCCTATCAAAAACACACACACACAATACTTGCAGAAAAGAATACGGAACAAAACGTGGTTGACGTAACTGAGTAAGTATGAGGGTGAGGGCAAGAAAGTCTTCCGAGGAAATTGATGGTCCAAGAAGATTTAACCAACAGTTTAGGTTTGCAGAGCTTAAAAAGAAGGGAATCCTCCTATTCTCCATAGCTAACTTCTTTTCTTTCTTTCTTTTTTTTAAAGTTTCATTTGGGCATTATAGCTTTTTTTTTTAAAAAAAAACAGAGAGCCATAGAGAGTTCCAAAAACTGTGCAGATCTCAGATGGAGAAGGAAAACTTATTACTTTTTTCCCTGATCATTTCGCTAAATTAGCGGGCTCAAAAGTTTGAGAGACTGCCATCACTATCAGTCCCTACCTGCCATTTTCTGTTTCCTTGAACTAGCAGATAGTGAATTGCTCAAAATCAGAAGTTTAAGTCAAAATATTAATTATTTAATTGCAGTTTTTTATTTTAAATTATTAACATATATTCAAGTTTTCAAATAAAAAAAGTTTATTATTAGCAACATTGTAAATTATACTTATAAAAAAACATTGTAAATTGTAGAATAATTAAATGGAGATAGAAAAAAGAAAATGAAACACACGAACTGTTTTATATGATTTGATAAGATCGTACCTGTATTTATGGAGGAGCATACTTTTATTCATTCAACTTACATACGGAATCTATAAGAGATACACACCTATATTTATAAGTTCTTACAAATAAACACAAATTTATTTTGATAACTAGTGATTATGATAAATATTTATGATTAATTGATTTATAAAATACAAGGATAATGACATATAAAAAAAACTGATCTATATTAACCCAAAAAATAGAAAAAAATCTATACATATTCTATCATAATTCATAAATAACTAGTTTATTACTATGCTTTCACTTTTTTTTTCCACAGAAACATTCAAACCATGATCCATCAATGCTAGATATAGACATATGCAACAGTGTTTGTGAATTGTCACGGTTCTTTGAACATTAACTATTACTTCTTTTTCCCGAATAAAAAAATTAATCACTAACTGTCCCAAAAAAAAGAAAAAAAATAATAACTATTCCTTCTTTTATTATTGAAAATGATAACACAACATCGAAGTACACATTATCTATGTGTATATATATGGGCGTCTTTCTCAGTTCTTGAAATATACACTATCTTTTATTTAATAATAATAGTAACTACAGTACTTGCATTATACTAGTATCACCAATAATAATAATCCATCTCTCTGCAAAAGGATAAAATGGGTGGTGGTGAAGCCCTTTCATGAATGGCTGGTACCAAGTAGTTTTCTTTCCTCCATTTTCATTCATCTTTCACTTTCTCATCACTCATCACTTGCCCATTTAGGGTTTTCCAAATTTTTTTCTTTTTTGGATTTTTTTGAATTCAATTTTAAGTCCACGCAAATGTTTACTTCCGCTAGTCTCAATCCTTTTCGTCCACATCTGATCTCTTCTTTCTCTTTAAACGCTTCTCCTCTTGTTTCTGAAACCAACACATTCTCATTTCCTTCAAACACTTCCACTAATGATCACTTCTATGATCCTCTAAACAACATGGCACTACCGCCACCGCCGCAGCGGGCGCCGCCACCACCAAGCCATTCCATGGTGTCTAATTATGTTGATAATCAGCACAACCCATCAGCTTCTTCCTCTACTTTTCTGATCCAGTCCTGCAAAACTGGTTCTTCTAAACCTGTGAAGAAAGATAGGCATAGCAAAATCTGCACAGCTCAGGGTTTAAGAGATCGGAGAGTTAGATTGTCTATTGGAATTGCTCGGAAGTTCTTTGATCTGCAAGACATGTTAGGGTTTGACAAAGCAAGTAAAACCCTAGAATGGCTTCTCAACAAGTCAAAGAAAGCCATCAAGGAAGTTCAAGAAGT
>CAODLS011505529.1:0-15315 GCA_948243855.1 Flueggea neowawraea
ATTGGTATATATATACAAGAGTATTTTGTAAATGATGGAATAAAGGAAAAGATGATGCATGATTGTATGTGGAATACTATGTATATAACACTTTGACATGGGGACACCTAGCTACGGAGTACGTGGCCTTTGGTATACCAATGCTTTGTTAATGCCCTAGTTATCGGGGTAATGGGATAATCGTGTATTTAGCCAAATACACGCTTTTATAGAGCAGTCAGGTGGCAGAGTCCACACTGCTACATGAAAATATTTCATGGTCTCGTATTATGAATTCACAAGTATATGTATATATTGTATGAATGCATGTTGCGTGATATGGATGCGAACGTTTTGGCAAAATGAATTTCAGAAAATGTATTATGTATATAGTGTGTATACTATATGGTATCTATGTATATGTGCGGTATTTTGAAAAAGGGTTTCAAACTAGTCTTTGTGAGGCACGTATGGGGCGGCCTGACGTGTCGTTTCCTCACTAGAGATTCTTACCCCTTTTTCTTCTGTTGTCTATGTTAACCTTCTTTCACATGTGACATTTTGGACGCTCAGCGTCTGATTCATATCTCGGACCTAGTGAGACACTTTTGACTATAGTAAGTGCCCTCGTTCGGACTCTACTTTGTTCTGTCATAGAGCTCTACATCGGGCTACTGTTGGGATATTGGGCTATACTTTTGTATTTTGGGATTAACTGTGATGATTTTATATTTTTATTAATATTTTTGGCTATATTGTATATATATATATATATATATATATATATATATATATATATGGTTTTGTTTCATTTATAAACGTTTTTATAAATGTTTTAAACAAATATTTGGATATGTCGGGTAGAATGTATGTACACAGAGGCTTGTGCGAGATGGATCGGGCTTCCATAGACGATTCGCGTCGTACGCTGGTCATGGGCCCGACTATAGGTCGTGGTAACTTGGGTTTGAATTTTATCTATCTTGGTCTTAGACCTGAATTTATGTTTAGAAACATCAACGACATGTATTTATTTTGATTGACATGTATTGGCTCATTTTGTTATTGTTTCTCTCAACTTTTTCTTCGATTACCCCTATTGATTAACCTCGTTACAAGCTTGTAAAAGCCCTATTTGATTTTTGAATTAATTCATGTATTTTACTTTGGTGGAGATTCGATTGATCATGTAGCCTTGGAAAGAGCTATTATGCTTGACTCAAGAGTAAATGCTTCACCCCAAACACTTTTGAGCAATTGAGTGACATCCGTGAGGGTGTGGTTTTACTATTCCATGGGGGCATTATCAGTATGGAGATAAGCTTTTAGATTGTGGGCTATCCTGGTGCTAGTTATGTTCTCTTTAAAAATTCAGTACATGTCTATTTGAGTGAAACCATATGTGGGGGTAGAAAGACTTATTTGTAGTCAATTTTCTCATTGTCTTTGGATTATCAAATGCTTAAGGACAAACATGGTTCAAGTGTGGGGATGATTGTTAGTGTGCATTTTGTGCATCTTTGCATTATTGTTTTAATATTTTTTTTCATGCATTACTGTTCATGTTTCTATGTTTTTATGTTACTTTTTTGTTTTATCTGGTCCAGGGGATAATTTGGCAATAAAAAGGGTGTGTTTGGAGTTGTTTTGTGCAAAGACTAGAATCTGGGCATTATTTCATGGCCTTGACAAGATGGGGATATTCCTGAAACGCGAGCCTAATCCTGAAATGCATGTCTGACACACTGCAACCTATTTTGGCAAGAAAAATTGACAGAAATACTTCTTATTTTACGGATTAGGTCATCTAGAAGGATTTTTAGGAACTTATAGACAAATTCTAATTAGGTTAGAATTGGCTATCGCATATAAATAGCTAGCCATTAGTTTTATTTGGTTTTCTTCGAAAATTTTCAGATTTGATAGTAGTTTTTTTATTGTCTTGTGTTCTTGTTTACATTATGAACACCTAAAATCTTTTCTAGTCAAGGTACAATCAAAGTCGATCTTTAATTAATCATGTTGTTCTATTTTTATTAGTTCTTATATGTTTATGCATGTATTCTATTTCTGTTTTTGAACGATTTTATATTATTATTTTGATTGATTTGACAACGGCCGATTGAATTGGTTGATATAATAATAAATTGCCAGTTAGATTCATAGATCCATGACTGTGCGTCCATCATAAGTGGCAAGTTAATGCTATTGTTGTGAAAACGGGCTTTGATTGTAATTAGCGGAATATAATAATCTTGTTTGAATAAACTACGGCTTTTGAGTTTGTCAGCTTAGGTAGGGTCAACTGATAAATTGAATTCTCCAGAGCTTCTTGAGAATTGTTTATTGGTTAGGGAAGTAGTTTAAATGGCGTCTCGAAACTACCGAAACAGTAAGTAATGATTGGTTATTGAGTGTGTCACCTGTAGATATAACCTGGCTCTATAAACAATATTCATTTATCTTTCGTTACCTATGATCGATTAACAAAGTGAGATGGAGATGTACATTGGCTAGACTTTTGTGATATTGATTTCTTCCTTAATAATTATGTGTTCTTGATTTATGTAATTACTCTGTTTGATTTCTTTACAACAAAATCTCATCCTTACTTTTATGATATTTTATGTAATTGGATAAAGCTTTACCAGTCATTGTGGATTCGAATATGCTTGCCATTGTCTTCAAAAATTAATTATTTTGAGCTTAAAATTAGGAATTAATTTTTTGAACTCGACACCCATCAGAATATGAGAGAGTTGAGGAGGGATAAAAAGACAGAGTGGTAGAGGAAAAGGTGAGAGAGAGAGAAGAGACCAGACATGAGAGGAGAGGGGTGAAGAGAGAAGAAGAGAGGAGAGAACAATCATAGAGAGAGAAAATGAAGAGAGAGAAAAAAGGTGAGAAAATGAGGAGAGAAATTGAGTTTTATTTTACTGAATCTGGCAATTTTAACAATCATAATTAAAAAAATGGCTTACGAAAAACTTGAACTTAAAAATGTGTCATCCAAGTAATTAAAAATCTGAATTTTAATTATGACACTTAAAATAATTAACTCAAATAATATTGATATGACATGGACCTAAGACCCTAAGACCCACTAAAATCATCAAGTCCTAAAAGCCCACTATAATCCATCAAGGTCCAATATCAAGCAAAATTAACTTAGACCTAATACACATAAAAGGGCTCGTCTTTTTGAAGATATTTTTTTTAAGTGTATAAAGCATACGACTAACAGAAATAGAAAAGACAACATTGAAAATGATATTTGAGCAGATCAAGATATATCCCAAGAGAATAAGAGATATCCTAAAAAATCAAGAGTTATTGTTCAATATTCTCACTCATCTTCTTAACCCATCTATAAATATGAGGTCCATTCTCATTCAAAACTACCTTCCATTTACACTCAAAAAGTGCTGCTCTTGAGGGATAAGTTCAGACCTATGACTTTGTTGTGTTTTGAAGAATTTGATCAAAATTTGACGACTTCATCATAGTCGAAATTGTTTCTGATGAGAGGCAACAATAATTGGCGTCGTAAGTGGGAAAGAAAGTAAACTAGCCATGTTCTCCCATCGGGTTGTTCTTCAAGACTTTCCTCATCAGCACTGGTTTATCGATGCACAACTCTTCTTTACCTCCAAGATTTGATATCTTCATTGAAGCTAGCCCCTACATGATCAAATTCTTGAACCACTTCGATTGCACTATTTTGTTCTTTGTCAACAATCTGTTTGCAGAGGTGTGATTAAGGAGACCAACACTATGGTGCAATCAATATCGTAAATAGTTGGTTGCCATGAAAAGGAAGTCTAGGATGTCAACAATTGGTTCACCAATGATGTCTTTGAGGAGAAAATGCCTTAGGAACTACAATTCCCACCATCTCACTCGGTGGCTTTGAAGCACTAAGGTGTGAAAATGAAGAGAACATGAAGATGTTATTGAAAGAGAAAATACCACACTAGAATGAGAGGGGGTTGAATAGTGTGGAGATCGATGCTTTGAATTCTTTTCGAATAGGCACGCAAGGTACAAACTAAAATAGTAAAGAACACAAAGAATTTAGAGTGGTTCAGCCTAACACTTGCCTACGTCCACTACCTAAGTCTCACCATTTAGTATTTCCACTATTCTCAATCTTTTCTTACAACTTTCACTTTGAAGCTAAGTGAGAACTCTTACAATTCTTGATTCTAGTTCAAGAATAAACCAACCTAGGATCTATCCTTGATCCCAATGTCACAAAATCTCTGTTTATGAATGATAAATCGCTCACCAACATATTTGAAACAAGGATACAAGTAATTGAAAATAGAAGATAAGCACAACTAGACTTGTATCACTAAGAACAATTAACAAAGTTATAATTCTGGTTGCAATCTGATTGCAGGTCGTTGTTATGTATTTCTTGATTGTTCTGAAAGTATATTTATACTTCCTAAAATTGCTTTAGCCATTGTGACCCAAAATATGCTCGTTGAAGTGTGAAATCAATCTTGATTTTCTTTCATTTTCAGTGCTTACTTGAGTAACTCCCTTGTTGCTGCTCCACTGTTGTATCCCAGATTTGACTTACTCAAGTAAGACCAATCTCTACTCGAGTAATCGATCCTTTGTAACCATTATGCATTAATTTCTTTTCTTTTTAGGCTTGATTGACTTGAATCTCTCATATTAGAAAAACACACTTACTCGAGTACGGAAAACTCCACTCGAGTAACTTTGGTTTGTCTCATTTCTAGATTTTCTGAAGGACACGCTCAGTCGAGTGACCACCAGTTCTACTCGAGTAACTTTCTCCACTGGGTGGTTTGTTGATTTTCTGAGTCATGTTCATTCGAGTAACTTATATCTTTACTCGAGTAACTTTTGAATCCATGCGTCCTGGGCACTCCGTTTGGTCGAGTGACCTCAAATCTTGGTGGAGTAACTTTGCACTTACGCAAGTAAATTTTGGTTCCAATCGAGTAACTTTAGAACGTGGCTTTACTTTGGGCAGACGACTTACTCGAGTAACTCTGAGGTTTACTCGAGTAACTCTTCCTTGTTTCAGGCATTTTCATCTTTTGGCAGCTTTGTTTAGTAATGCCTTTGGTTTGACTTGTTTAACAATATATGTTCATCATCAAACCATAAGTGGATCGAAATGTGAACCACCCTTGGTTCAACAGTTATGGGAGTTGATAGCAATCCTCAAGGAGAGAATCCAAAGGATGATTTTATAGACTTGGGTATTATGACACCCTAACCCTAAATAACCATGCATAACATGCATATATTGGTACATGCATTGCATAAGCATTTTCACGATATAGAATTCGTTATTTATAGTTAAAATTTAAGATACAAAGAAAATAATTCTTTGGTATAATCATTTAGCCGCGACAAATTCCGATCAATAGTTAGAGTTGAAATCTTATTTTTGAAATGTGTCAAATTGAATTAGGAATAATAGAAAGGATTGGAATTGGAAAAAAAAGTCATTAAGTGAAGTTAGCTAAGGATTTAAAGAATAGAAAAGAGGAAATGAGACTAGGAATCAAAATGTTGTGTTTCATGTGACAACTTAGAAAACAGAAAAGGGGAAAACATACTTACCCAAGCTTTGCACATTTTTATGTATTCACAAAATCCACATGATCATATATCATAACACCTGCACACTAACAGAAAATTAGGCAATATAAATTCTTAATTAGGATAAGTTTAGAAAGGTGGTAACCGACTCAATTTTGCTTACATTATATATATATATATATAAAGAGAGAGAGAGAGAGAGACCATCCTATTTTCAAGACTCTTTCTTCACTCAAAACCTAAGGACGAAATTCCATCCACAGCTGGTCATCTTTTTCTAATCATCAAAGCATGTATAAGCCAAAGGTAATTCTGAATCTATAGTAACTCTTGACAATGCTCTATCTCGTTCCTATTTTATAATTTGTTAGAGACATAATTTTAGAAAACTTAAAGAATAAAACTTGTATATTATCATGTCCTATAGATCTTTAAAAAAGGGTTTGATCTAATTGTGTGTTTTTTTGGTATTTATCATTGAAATAGCATGAACTGCCCTAATTACATATGTTGTAAGAATAGTTTGATTGGAAGATGGTTTTGGAAACCTTAGAGGCTTACTTTTGAAAAGTGGAAAACATGAAAGTTGTCAATATATTTGTCTACTATCTGACTGCAAAATGGAATTAACTAATCGTTCTTGATTTGGATTCTCATAAATTAAACTGTAATCAAAACACTAAGGAAAGGTCTTTCTGCCCTGTTATAGCCTTCGGTCCAAAAATATAAATTTATTGCAACTTTTGTAGATTGAATTAGACAACTTTATTTATACTCATAGAAAGATATATATTTCTAGTTTTGGAATAAATTTACAAAGCTCAATTCGGTATTGAAATGAATGAACTACGATGAAACATTAAGTGATGTCATGAAGTAGAAACAGGAAAATTATGGGTTTAACTTCAAAACTTCACAAAAAAATCTACAAATTGAATTTTGATTCCAAATTTAAATGATAAAAAATTTTAGAATGTATAATTTCAAATAAAATTTACATCAAGTTAATTGGAAATCCATAACACTAGATACTTTTAGTGGAATACAGACTGTTCAATTGAGATTAAACTAAGAAATCCACTACAGGGACTGTTTCGATAAATTTTCAACAATAGGGATTGAAATGAAACTTCTTATAACAAAACATAAAGACAAGAATGAGAACATGTCCTTATAAGTAAAGGATGCAATTAGCTTATAGATTAAATAAATTCAAAGATCTCATCATTCGCTAGGACGTGTTGACTAAATTGAATAAGAATTTATATTTAAGGGACTAGTCCTTAATTTTATAGAAAATCGTATTTGGTATTGATATGCATAATTTTAATATTTTGTAGATCTAGAGGACCCAAATACTTGTAGATTGGGGGACTAGAAGTCATCGGTGCTTAACTTATACAACATGCATAGGTGAGTAGAAACTGGAGGTGTCTCCATTTGTTTGCTACGTGATATGAATTGTGCCGACTTTGATAGTTTATTTTTATTTGAGATTATATGATTATGTGGAATGATTAAACACATGAAAATGTATGAGATATCTTGTATTGTTTATAAATGACACATACGATATTTGAATCATTTGTTTTCACTTGGCTTTTCCTGTGTCATTTCCGCACCCTCTTTGGTTCAAGTATGTTCCTCTCCTTGCCTTCCTTTGATTACACATCGTTATATAAATTTGCTTTTTTGGGGGTTTTCACTTCATTGACGAATGAATATGCCGTCCATTTAACAGATTAGCTTATGCTTCTATCTTCTCTGCCTTAACATGCCTGCCCCTCACGAGGAGAATTTAACATTGACAATCTACAGGTAATTTTAGTTTGTTCCAATTGGTTAATGGTTAGGAGCTTTGATTCTTATGTAATATCTGTGTTACTCATTGTTCGTTGTTGCAGGAGTTGAATCGCCTTGCAGGAGTTGACAAGACTTGCAATTTGGTGAAGGTCAGGAGTTACTCATTGTTAATCCTATTCTTTTGTTTACACAATTCATTTTGTACCCTTTATGAAAATGCCATTCCCTTACAGCACTTTTCATGCAATATTTGCAAAAGACAAAATTGTTTGTTGTTTTTCTTACTGGATATAATAGCGTGATTGCTACCAGGAGATATACAGAGTGTTGAAACCTGAGCAGTATTTTGCTGCTTATGAATGGTGTATAACTGATTCCAAAGGATTAGGGTATTTTCTTACTATAAATGTCGTCCACATCCTTATTTTGATGTTTTCTATTGTTATAACAAATTTTGTTCTCTAAGTTAGCTCAAAGTTGGACTTGGGAATGCACGTCCTGAACTAAGGAAAATAGAAGAATGCCTTAATATTCTAATCTCAATTGTTTTGTTGTCCATTCTAATCTTTACATGTCATTTGTCACTTTTCTTTTCTTATTATGCAAATCCATCCTATTGTTTTAGAACTAAACTTTGTTCAATTCCTTGATAATCTATCAGGTTTTATTCTGGAGTTGTTGCTGGAGCCAGAGAGGCATTAATTTCTGGCGTCCCGTATCTCTCAATATCTGTTTTGGCTGACAAATGTTTTCTGCTTCTCATTTCTTATTGTCGGCTTTCTTTGATATTTGAATTTTCTTTCCTGATTTGGTGTTTTGTATTTCTTTTTTTCTTTGGTCATTAGCAAGTTTTGTTCACCATCAATACTTCAATGTGATCTTCTAAGGCATGCTTTGATGCTCTACGGGTAATTGGCTCTAAAAATATTGGAACTAAAGCAAACTTGATTATTGTTGTTTACTTTAACAATTCACAAACAGTATCTTCATCAAATAGGAACTCATGTTTGGGGATTTTAAGTAGAATTATTTCTCCTTGAAGGTAGGTTAGGGTTGGGTGGAGATCATTACAAGAGTTTATTCAATGGAAATCTTATCTTGAATATGGTTCTTGCAAATTAAAATTGGACGAGTAAGAATATGATGACTTCAATGAGGTAGTTTTTAAGGCAAAAGCATCTTTCTAAGTTCAGATTTGAAATAAATGACTGAATATGGGAGACAAGATTAAGAGAAAAACGATTCTTTAGATGCAGTTGATTTTTTTTTATCAATCCAATAAGTATTTTTTTTAGTGATTTGTTTATAGTTATATGAACAAATTAATTATTTTGAGGCAATTGAATTTGGCATTTGCTCTCTTTGTTACAAATTAAGAGAGGTCTTAAGTTCATTATATGACTCTCATTTTGTATGTCAATTTTTTTTTTGAAAATAATTTTTGAAAATTTGCTAGCAAATACAGAATAGTCTTATTATTAATGTATTCAATTCAATATAATTTCATTAATGAGGCGAGAGTTTATATATATATATATATATCAACTAACGTTTGTATTTCATTTAAAGCTATCAAAGCAATAAATTTACAACATTCCTAAATATAACAACTAATTTCAAATTTGGTAAAGAAAGTAAAATGGATTAATTGTTTAATTATATTATAAGATTTATGAACTTAATAATTTCAACAATTTTTTAATAAAATAAAAAAAAATACTCATGCACCTGAGGCATCGCTTGGGTCTCCAACTAGTTATATATATATTGATTGATTTTCCAAAAATTGTGCAAAGCATTTCGATGGTGCATCAAACGCTCAACCAAAAACTGAAAGCCACCGAGCTGCAAACAAAAGAAAAAATAAAAAGAAACAGAGAGACAATTGCAATGGAGTTTTCTTGACTATGCCTTTTAGCCGCCTCCATCAAAATAATTTTCTGTTCTCCAAAATCCAAACAACATTGTGGCACGGCGAACAACCGACTTTCTCTTCTCCAAAATCCGAAATCCAAACCTAAGGTAACGGTTTAGAATTTCATAATTTTGAGTTTTCGAATTTTATACACACATTAAGATGTTCATCTTTCTTATTTTAGATTATTGAGCACAATACGCAATCCAATCCGAAGCGCCCAATCTCTTAAGGAGGCAGTAAAAGTTTAAGTCGATCAAGATAAGAAAGGATAAAATATATATGTATTTTCTTTTAGTATAGAACCCAAATTTCAACTCATTCACCTTGTTACAATTCCTACAGTACCATGCATTTCGTGTTCTTGAAGGGGAAGAAAATTATTAAGTACATGCATCACCTTATATGTATAAGCTATATGGAATAAATAGACTTAATAATATTGGTGCAACATTAGGATAAGAATAAAATAATAACAGTGATAATAATATTATTAACTATGACACTACTAATAATTTTTTTTTAAATAAGAAAGAAGATAGAATGTGGCCGTAGACATGCATGCTAGTTCTATTATTTTTGAATAATTAATTCGATGAATATCTCATATTATTTAGGTCACGAAGACGATAATGGGTTGGACAGGTTGGGACCATTAAAGGTTTAGTGATACGTGAGTTTGACCTAAGTTGGTATTTAATTATATATGTGCCGAATATGTGCATACTTGATATATGTGCATCTACGTGGTGTTATGTGTTTGTTTTTGAAGTGAGTAAATTAATGCTATGTATGTCATGTTTTTTTTAGATTGATATTTTGGTTGTGTTGAGGTATCATGTGATAGATAATTAAATTCTTGAAACACATAATAAATTTTAATCAAAGTGGGAACGATTATGAACGAAAGCAACACGAATAATTACCTTAGCCTAGGAACGGCTCATTCGATAGTGGTAGAAAAAAAAAAAGGAGTGATATGAGTTGATGTGATCACAATATATTAATTTTGACACCGGGTGCAATACGACACGATAGGATGATATCTTTTATAGATACTAAGTGCATTGTGGCATGACAGGGTATCTCCTTATATTATATATACTGGGTGTAATACAACACGACAGGGCATATATAGAGAAAGAGAGAAAAAAAATGTAAATATTGATGATGACCAAGCGACTATTGGTGAGACACGACTAGGTTAGACGGGCCCTAAAAGAATAAATAAAAATATTAATTATTAAGAACATAATGGGATAGCGAGCTAAGTTTATAAATGAGGAGTTGTAGAATAGGTGATGCTTGCCAAGTGTGGAAATTTATTTTTATTAATTTGATGATTGTATGTAGGATGTTTTATGTAATGTGTTGCATGTGTGATGGTGGGTATATGATTGATTATTACTTATTGAGTAGGCAGCTCACACCTTGCCACTAAATTTTTTCAGGAGACGTTGATAGTGACCCTACTCTTGGCTATTTTTTTGAAGATATTGCATTTCGTTTGAGAGATTAGCCAGCAAGCAGAGTCTCATTTCGAGTTTATCATATTTTAGATTTTTCAAAACTTATTTTCCATGCATAATAAATGTTATTGGAGTTGAAACTTTTGAGATAACATTTGGAGTTTGTATTTAGTTATTTTTAAACTGGAGGTATTTTAATTATGGAAATTATGTTTAATGTTTTGATTACACAAAATCCGATAATGTCAAGTATTAATTATAATTATATATATTTAATTAAATAAATGGGAGCATTACAAAAATAGTCATTCATATCTTGATCCTACAGGGTTTAAGGTATATTTTCTAGTTCATAACATTGGGGTCAAGTCAGGCCTGGTGAAGGGGCCAAACTGAAACATAAGAAGATCAAACTTATTACGCGTAAAAATTATGGTTTGTGATAATGATGCGTACACAAACAAAAATTTACAATATTTATTTCATATGACCCACTTTTGCTATTTACAGACGTGCTTTCCAAATTTTGTCCACACGTGCATTACTTTTCAGATACACGAACATGTATTTTTATCCATACGAACATGAATATTTTCGTATGGACAGATTACGTTATTTGTATATCGTTTATATGTTGTGTTTTGTTTATATATTATTTGAATATTATTATATATTACTGATATTTTATTTATATGTTGTTTATATGTGTTTCATATGTTCAAAACAATAAATAAATAAATCTAAGTTTTTATATGTTATTGATTTGTTGTTGGTATCTTGTTTATATGTTGTTTTCATCATATAAACAACATACAAACATCATATAAATAACAAACAAATAAGTTTTAAACATGTGCAAAAAAATGAAAAGATTTTAATCAAATTATAAACAAATTTTAAACAAGAAACAACATATAAAATCCATATAAATAAGTTTTAAATAATAAACAATATATCAATAATATATAAACAAGTTTTAAGCAAATTTAAAACAAGTTTAAAACAACTCCGAAAATAAACAAATTTTAAACAAATTATAAACAAGTTTCAAACAAGTTTTAAAGGATACCTTTAAAATATAATTTATAAAAAATGTAATTATAAAACTTATGATCATAATGCCTGTAATTTTTAAATTTCTATCAAAATAAAATAAATAGGCCCATAAATCCGTAATATGCTAATGTGAGTGTCATGAATATGTAAACGGCCCCTATAGTTTTGGTTTTTTAGTTTTGAAACTCTTTTCCTATAGTAGTTATCAGATAAAAATGTTAGCTATTGAATCAAATCAAAATGCAGTTTAAATTTTTAATTAATTGATAGTTGTGTTCTCACGTTCTTAACTAGCCATTCATAATAATAACAAAATTTGTATAAACAAAGATCAATAACCTCGGAAGCATTGACGTCATAATTATTTCAAATTCTTTTAACTCTATCATTAGAAAATTTAGAATAAATGATTAGTTTATTTTATAGTTCCTAAATTAGCTTGATTAACTTTAATTTGGAAAGTGGTTATATGCACACTCGGGTTCAAATTAGAAAACTGATAATTACTAAATGTAATCTACAAAAACTTTTCTTTTATAAAAAGTACAACATTGACCCAATACACCCAGTTCGCCGAGTGTCTCTCAAACCCACTTCTCTAGAACGTGGCTTTAGTCTTTTTACCACTGGGCCAACCATAATACGGCATGTACGAACACTTAATATATAAAAGTTGAGTCAGATAGATATTTAGCAATAATTTTAAAGTAAAATTCGAAGCTGGCATGTAACATCTTGGCTTACAATAGTTTATAGAATGATAACGTAGTCTTTTTCGTATCTTCCATTTGTAACAAGCAACCACTAATTTCTATTAGATAAAACCACAGAGACTTATGTGCAATTCAATATATTGTTTAAAGGGGTTAATTACACAAACGATCACTAAACGGCTCATTTCGGCAACAAAGTCAGTAAAGTAATTTGTTTTTAAAGGCTGGTCACTTATTTGATGAATGTTGCATTCATGGCACCATCATCATATGGAACCCATAATTCTAGCTACCGGCATGATTTGATTGCCACGTAGGGTCCACATGTGGCCTTTACATGACTAGGTATGTCCACGTGTGGCATATCATATTATTTTTTTAATCTATAACACCAGTTGTCCCTAATTGTATCCATAAATGTGTGCATTTATCTCTCTCCTTTAAAAATATATTCATTCACTCTCTTCTCTCTTATGTCCATTCGAATCAACCAAGAGAAGGATTGTTTTCCCAACACTCCCAATCTGCAAGGACTATGGATGTTCATTAAGTGTATTGTTATTGTAGCGAGCTAGTAGTGTTGAGGCCTTCTAACACGAATTTGAATCCTAGATGTCATTTTCTTAGCTGTAAGAAGTATGGGGAAGGTGATTCTTCTTGTTTGTTTCTTTGTTTACAATGTAATTTTTTAATATAAATGTGTTATTTGACATGGGTAAGAAGATAATGTTTTCGATTTAATTTTTTGGAGAGATTTGCATCAACAAATCTTCTCGGTTTAGGGTATTGTAATTTTAGGGTTTCAATTTATGGTATGAAATGTTTTATTTTCTATTTTAGGAAAGTGATGTGTCTTACTCATTCTTTCGGTGGTATGTTCCAGACCATAAATTAAGCAACACTAGCGAAATTTTGAGATTGATGAGGAGGCCAAATGAGAGCGATGTGAGCAGCAACCACCAACGTTCAAGGAGAATTGAAAGGATGGTTCGTGAAGAGGCTAAGAGAGAAGAAAACATTGTTCATGAAAAAGCAATTACGGTTGACAATTGAGTTCGTGGTAAAGAAGATGGTGATATAGTTTGGAAGATCATGTTGTTTCTTCTTGTTGGTGTTTTACTGGGTTTATGGATGAAGTATGCCTCTTATGTCGGTATAATGTTAGCGTGTTATGGATTAGGTTGATCTAAGATGTTTGTGCAGGCTTGTCTTCAACTATGTTTCTGCCTAATGGTTTGTGTATTTTGGAATAATGTCGACTATTTAAAATAAAGGATTGTCATAGTGTGATTAATCCTTACTGTTTGTAGTATGAACTAATTTTAGTTTGCGTATTCTACGAAGTAATTTAAGTTTGAGACTTGTAATGATTCAATTGACCTTGTTTAGTGTTTAATTTTTATCTTTTGAGCTTAGCTAATCACATATCATTGAAACACTTGAATTTCTTAATTGTAGCATTGCAGTATGGATTCTTTGTTCAATTAACTAGTTCCACGACACATCATTTTCTATATTGACTAAGTGATGTTATATGTTTGGTGTTGTCTAATCTATAAATGCATGCTTGATGTAGGGATTCATAAACTTACCATTCATGGTTGCTATTTGAGAAATTTTCCCATTGAGATTGACATGGAACTACTGTGAACCTCAAAATATATCTCCCTCTTCTAAAATTCATAGTTCTCAAACATTACCATCCCCAATTGAAAAGCCTTTTCTTCTCAAAGAATCCCACACTCTCTCAATTCTCATTTCTCTCTATCTCTCTGTGTGTGTGTGTTTCTCTGCCATCACCACTGTCCTCGCCTCTCTCTCTCACTATCGACTCAAACACCATCCATTCTCTTACTCATGTAACTCTCTTCCTCGTCTTTGTCTCGATCTCCTCCACTGCCTCAATCTCAATAACAGTAACCAATCAGACCGTGTTGCGGTGTTGGATTTAGAGGTGGTGCAGATTAACGCATTGGGAAGCATGTGCGGCGTTCAATTTAGCTGACGTTGTGCCAACCTTTTTGCCATATCATCTATGCCACCTCACTAACTTGTCATGTCAGACATTTAACTCCATCTTCAATCCAACAAAACCAAACCAAACCAAACTAACCTGTATCACCTCTTCCTTTGCCACCACCTCTCTATCTCCTCCGCCCTTCTCTATTTGAAACCCTCTCTCTCCTTCGCCCTCTCTCTCTTAAAAATCAACATTACAAACAAAATAATCTCTGCACCACCTCTAAATCCAACACCGCAACCAATCAATCAATTTCAAAAATCAAAACCCACATAAGCAGAAAAGTGAAGGAAAAATTACAATACACACAATCAATTTCCAATCCAAATTCTTTACAGCAAAACAAACCAACTTTTGTTAGGCTGCTTGTAATGCGTCTAGTAACTGGGATGGGGACGCGTTACTGCATCCCCATCACTTAGCATGTCCTCTGTTTGGAGGACGGGCTAGGATGCTCCCCACACCCAATAAAATAATAGTTAAAATTTTTAAAATAATAGTTAAAAATTTTAGTTTTTGTCCCTATTATTAAAGTTATGATATTTTTTGATCACTCCTTCCACTTTGAGTTATTTTATTATCTTAATTATTGTTATTTAAAATTATTTTTTTGTCCCTCTTTCTCATTTAATTCAATAAATAAGATTCTTAGAGTAATTAATAAATATACATGACTTGATTATTTTTTTAAATTATTTTTAATTTTTAACTTGAATTATTTGTTTTAAATGTATTGGTAGCATTTATTTGTTATTTTTGGTTTGATAATAG